>JAQFYC010001003.1:0-41732 GCA_034694165.1 Tomocerus mixtus | reverse complement strand
TCGGCGAGTGGATGGCTTCTGCTCCGTTCTGTTGTGAAATTAAGTTGTGCTTTTATTTGTGTTCCACCTCATCTCTTAAGTGAATGTTATGTAGTGATGCATTGGTTGCAGGATGGCTTTTTTAACTCCGCAACCTCAATTCTCAAATCTATTTGCTATCATGAAACAGTACTGTTTGAGTTAAAAATGAGCTCTAATAGTATATAAACGAAAGGAATCACAAGGGAAGATGAGTTGCAGTAAGGTGTTTTATAGAGCCCGATATCGATGATATAAAATACAATATACAATTAAAATATGTAGCGCTGTTGAACACATCTAAATAAGCTTGACAGATTAAATAAATGTCGGTTCTTCCATAAAACATGCAAAGCGCATAATAATAATTTGCATTAATTTTCTTAACCAGTGTGGAATTGTGGAATCATACTGTTGTCAAATGTCAGTACAATACCATTAAGCAATGCAAAAAGTAATTGACAAAAAGAGTATATACTATTGTTATTGCAAATAGTAAATGGAATTAAATCGACTGTATAATATATGTAAATATACCTGGGTAGATTAGTGTTTAGGTTCAGATCAAATAAATAGATTATTTGATTTACTCCCTCTTTTCCTTTCCCTATAATATGCTGTGTGCATAAAATCCAATTTCATAATGTTTCGTGTCCCTATGTATTCATGGTCCTTCTTCATCCGTTTAGAAGATATAGCCATAGTCATAATAATATCCATTCTATTTAAATACAATACAGCTAATAGATTTCTCATTCGAATTCCGTTAAACTCACCTTAAGAAATACTTTATAGATGGGTATGAAAGGTTTTGAATTAATTTCTCATGAGTCCATGTCTGGTTAGATCTTTCAAATTGAAAATTGAAGGCAGTTAGGCATTTTCAGTAGTGAACATCAATCACATAATTCCCCACACAATTTTAAATGCAATTATGCTATATCCCTTTAGTTGTAAAATACGTGCATATCCATTAAATATCAAAGAGTCGTCTATTTCCTCTGATATCTATTATATTATTAGCATTATTTGGCTCAATTTTTTATGATACCAAAGTGACTTCCTAGATTCCAGGAACAAGTCTTGCGTAGGTTGTAAAGATGTACATCTGCGCTCCGCGTCTCTCCTTCTTTACTACATCTCATGTCATAATCAGGACATTTTAATGGAAGGCATCAAATTCAATAAACGCATACAGCAGAAGTACATATATGGTGTCATGGTGTCCCGGTGGCTTACTGTTTTGCAGTTTGGAAACCCTAGCTGTTATGAAAAGAAAAGAAGCTATGGATTATAAGAATAAAGATTAGTGGACCTTAGTCGATGATCTAATATTCATATTACGTGTGTATATGTACATAGACAGTCGGTATTATAAACTACCTGGCAATATGTAACATGCAAAACAATTTCTCTACCAAAGGAGATTGCCATCAAAAATATTAACCTGTGTTATTTAAGTCCCTGTCCCATGATACAAGGCACAGACTTACATGTACGGAAGTCCCCAAACCACAGTAGAAAATTGATTTTTTTATAATACAGAAAGGCAACGTTTTCCACCTTTTGACGTTTGAATAAATCTACTTTTTTGAATTATTATATTTGCATTTGCACTTATTAGTGTGCTTCGTCTTAAAAATTACAGGCTGTTGCATAGTCCTACTATTTGTTACACAATTTCTTTATAACCTTTTGCATTGGTTTATTGTACATATCAATGTAACAACTTGATAGGATTGGAATTGTCATTTTTCTTGTCCAATTCTAGCTTTGGCATGTGCAGGTATCAATGATATATTGAGATTCATTGAGATTTATTGAGATTTAAGTTTTCCACCCAGTAACAAATATAGTACTTAGTACACCAAAGCGTGAAAGTTTAAAGAATAGCAATTTTTCAAAATTTTAAATAAGGAAGTCTACTAATGTTTACATGAATTTCATAAATAATAAATAGTTTTTAACTGTTAATGAGGTTTAAGACTAATGATTAATGGGGACAGTATACACTTATGTTTGTTGCTGCAAGTCGTGTTTGTTTCAGTAATGGGTATAGGTATTCCTTTAAAATTATCATCACATGACCGTTATCTTAAGAACTTATATTTCATTTGCTACTTTGGTGGGACAATGGAGTAGAATGCTAAGAGAATAAGTTCGAACAAGTTAGTTTTATGGGTTGTATTTTAAGTCGCAATCCCAATGCATATATCTATAGGTATGCATATTGTTTTCCATATTTTTGTCGTTCATAATAATTAATAATTTGAATGTAAATTAGGATATAACAGTAAAAATTTATTTTGTTGGCCCTTATTTTCATGCTGCTAACATAGGTATTACAGATATGTATTATTACTATGGTTAGAATAGTCAGAAAGGATGCAACTATGGGTCCTCACTGACAACATTTTCAAAAAGCATAGCAATAGCAGTCGGCATTGGTGCTTGAAGTTCGTATCGGTGATGCGATTAGTAAATTGTGTACAACTTTAGCAACTGTAGGTGAAATTGCTCTAATATTTCGATTTGTGGTGAATTAAGTAATTGCATAGAAAGAGAATTAAGCGACTTGCTTAACTAAATACAACAAAATGGAAAAGAAACTTAAAATATTTGTATTTTCCATGTGTGGTTTTGTGTTACATTTAGCAACTTTAGCACAGGGAAATAATATTACTACTCATGATATCCTGCAAAGACGGGATCATGGAGGAACTGGAGCTTCCAGTGATTCTATGTACAATGTTCCAACACCACAATCGTCAGACAATGGTGCCCCCGCAAAACCCGAGGGGGGACAGAAATTACAAAAGTTTAAGTGCATCGTTTTAATTGCGCTTAGTATCATGACTCTGGGGGTTGTATGGGTTTTACTTCGGGTTTCCTACTTTGCAGAATTGGGAGCTGCAGGCACTACGAGAAGTCTGAACACTTTGTGGAATGGATTTCCCAAATCTGTTATAGATGATATAAATCTCACCGATTTAGCCTACAAGGTACTGGACTACAATGGTAAGTACCTTTAATTCAATGTTCGCTTGTTGTATTATACCGATTTGGATATATATATCTTGCAACAATTCAGTACATTACAGAATACTTACAGAAACATGCAATGTGTTGTAGTGCTCAGAGTATCGAATTGTGATATAATATAAATTACTCCAGATACTCTTGAAGTAGTTTTGGCTATAGGTATACTTTAATTTTATATATTTTTCTACTTTGCTTGAACAGGCTGTGATATTAATTATAGACATGCTATTGTCAAATAGTAAATACCTACCATAATATTTGTAGTGTTGTTTAATAGATGAGATAAAAGAAATCTCAATTTGCCTCATCCTTATTGACCTGCCTATAGGACATACATAATAATATACTTATGAGTAATACGTAGTAATATTGTATAATGTTACTAATACTAGTTGTAATTGTAGTTCAGAAGTTCTTAGGTTCTTAGGCTTTGTATCCTATCAGTATTATGTATTATGTAGATATTAAAATGTAATGATACCACTGACTGCAATTAAGTTTTGTTTACTTTTAAATTATTGATCTGTAGGAATCAGCACCATTATGGAGAAGATAGTGGATTCGACAACATGAAAGTTAAAGGAAGCATTCCATTTTATTTATTAACGTGACTAAAAATTGTTTACCCAGTCAGCCGTACGTCTCTATATTGAAAAAATGCAATTAAAGCATTACATTGTTGTGTTTCAAGCTGTACACAAATAAAGCATCAGATAATACATCTTTCACTTAAGAAATAATGGTATTGTACTTGAGTTTTCTTTACGCAGGATTTTAATGTACCTACTTTTTTAATGAATGCATGTATTTCTACAGAATAGTAACCAATCTCCATAAGCCGAAGTCTCTTTCAGCAAAAGTAAATTAAAGAAGGCCATTGCTATTCTAAGTTGTCTAAAATGCAATATTTCCTACTAAGCATTATACGGATTTGTAGTATAAGCATTACGATTTAGTAGCTGATCTTTGTGGTAGTTATTTTATGTATTGAAGTTGAAGACTCTAATAGCTTAAAATAGTAGACATACAATGAAGAGTCTTTTGCCAATAATCCTACCAGACCAGACCGAGACAGATACGGGATTTATTATCAGACAGATTTCCAAAGAAATCTCGGTTCTAGGTAAAGTTAAGGTACATAGATAAAGTACTTAGGTACATTGGCCTTGTCTAGCCGGTGCGAACTAGTATATTCATTTCTATTCTCATCAGTTTTGAAGAGATATGTATTCTGTAAGATGTATTACATATATGTGGTATTTACCGAAGACCAAAATGAAAAATCGATTCAGCTTGGGTATATTTTGGCCTTATAGAGATACAGAAACAGAAAGAGACAGAGCATGTCAGAAGCAAACAGTGCAAAATAAAGTAGGTATTCCTATTGTGCACTTATATAAGGCTGTGTAAATGTAAAGGGTTAGCAGACGATTGCACAACATCATTATAGTAGTCAGCACTCAGCGAAATGTAATGGAAGCTATAAAAGGCCTAGAAAACACGAAGGACTGTAAAATAGCAAGCTACTCGACAGTTCAAAAACGATTTGTGAGATATTTAGTTACCTATAAAGAAGTTATTGCTGCTACAGCTCTATTTATTGGTAGATTCGTACTAATGCGTAGTAGTTAAAGTAGGCACCTTACCTCCAGGAAATGCTAAATGCATGAGAAAATGTTATGTATATAGTAAGTAGATTGGTAAGTGTAGGTGTATTTTATGAGTATGTGTAGGTAGTGGGTAGGTAGCTAAGGATAACATTGGAAAGATCTCTCCAGCACTCTCTCCAGCTAACGGAAAAAACTATCGGGTATTTAGTTCTCCACCAGAGAACCAGACCAGAACCAGAAGCAAATAGTCAAATCAAAAGTGATATTTGTACGCAGGGCCAGGGCAGGCAGGCAGAATTAGTGAGCAGGAGGATGAAAGGGGATCCAGCCAAAGAGTCGCAGTCGGTCGCACACAAGTCAACCAAACTAGTTATATAATCATCACAATATATTATTATACAAATACTTTACTTCTTTACAGAACCAGAACCAGACTTGTATGTATGTGGATGTAAATGTTTTCCCAACTTGCTTGCCTTGCCATTTACCTTGTACTCTGCATATGTAAAGATAATATCCGATCCGACAGACTCTTCTCCATAGATTCCATACACTAGAGATTATTTAATGGGTATTATTATTCTCCACATCACATGCATGCATTTGTTTTGTGACTCACGACTCAGGACATACTATCATACACTATTATCTTAGCTTTAGCTATACACAACAGAAAAGATTCCAGTCATACACCGTGGAAACGAAAGTTGAAGTTGGATTTGACTGGTCCCTGATATTCTCATCTGCTATTCCATACTGGATCGGCACAAGGCATTGAATTCACCCAACCAACCTTTCTTGCCTCTCTCCCTCATCGTGGAACTTTAGTGTGGACAAGGAACCGGAATTATTTCTCATCTGGAACACCGAACTTGTGGACCACTCCTCGCTCGGCTCTCAATTTTGCATTCCGTAACAAGTCAAACCTTGTGAAAACATCTTAACAATCGGTAAGACCAAGATTCTCACATTTCTTTTTTACTCCTCTCTTCATTTTTCTTTACTTTGCTCTACATTACTCTAATATATGTAACTGTACTACCAGAACAGACTCGGATGTATAGTATAGCCATAAACGGTAGCGTATTTATATTACATAATATTATACGCAGCAGTATTCCTTATATAAACTGGTATTTCTATTCTAATTCCACTTACAACTTTTCCCGGCCGGCATAATTCACAACATAAAATTATCTGCCTGGAAATCTAAAGAGAATTATACTTATACACCTGTCAAATGCTTAAATTTTTAATTTCTGGTTATGTCATACCAATAAGTTAATAGAAACTACTGTAAGTTAGCCCAAAATGTAATAATTTCCATGTTTAATATACGCAGTACTTAAATTGTCACATCGAATTAGCCGAAATTGAAAAGCAGACGTCGAAATTATATCCGTCTGTATGATAGAGAGCGAAATGGTTGACTCTTTCTATCCTTGAACTTTAACCTTGAATTTTTATCACTGTAATAGTAGGCAGGACGGATTTATGGAATGGCATGAGCTTTTGGCTTATCTTCAACTCAAACACTAGGAAGACCATATGAATTTTAAAAGTTGCAGTAGTAAACTTTAATTTGACTAGGTATGTTAGTTTCCTATCTTATCTATAGAACAGAACGGTTTACACGTACGTAGAGTTTCGTTGTGAATGTTACGTACAATAGATATAGAATACGTAATGAATGCGTATATGGTGCAACTTGTTTGCATTATTGCGAACAAGTACCATCCATGATAACTATTGTTATGCATATATGGGATTAATACCACATTGCCGGCAATTGTAATTCTTTTCCCAATTGAACTCGAACTCCACATTCATTTACATATATACGAGATCTACTGATATTGATGTCACTCTTTGCATCATACTCATATAATCTACATAATAATACAATAGTATGTACTATCTGACAGGGAGATGATTCAACTTTGCATCTAAATACATCTAGAGGTTATATTAATTATAACAATTCATCTATTCGAAGCTACTTAGTACTTATATAAATAGAACATGGTTATGAACCGTAATATTTATCGAAGATGCGAGAGTGAGACAGCATAATATGCATTAGATATTATTGCGTCAGCAATGAGATTTCTCACTTAATTGCTCCTATAATGCTGGCAAGTGTTTTACTATGATTATTATGTACACTGCCACGTGAGTAGTTAAGTGAACGTGCACACCACATTCTTATGATGTGATATGGGATTTTGTAGTGTGGTTTACCTTGAAATTCTAATGCCCACTTCTCATCTCGTGCATTAAGTGCATGCTATATCTGTATTGTGAATTTACATTAGCAATATTATGGTTAATTTGATTACAATCCTTCATGCCCAATGTTTATCGGAAACACATGCACAGTTGCATATTGGACTCTCAAGATTAAAAGTGAGAGTAATAGAAATATCGATATGATACAATATACGATGCGTCTTTATTTTTTTTTATTTGTATTATTGAAGTTCAATAATATTCTAAATAACGATCTTTAAAAAATACGTTGAAGAACTTTGGATTCAATTATTGTGGTGATAGTGTAGGTTACATCTTTAACAGCAATAAACAACGTAAAAATAACAAAGGCAAAATATTTGTGTAATAATTTTCCATTACCTACGGTGGAAGTTTCTCAACATATTTATTTATTTACTATACTTATGTCGGACTTTGTTTAACCAAAGTCCATCATAACATCACACATACAGAAAGTCTAGATAAATCTTTGCCGGCTACATAAAAATGTTGTTCATAGTAAGCAGTAACCATACATGGCTTGATATTGGCACTACATCACAAGAATCACAAGGCTTGTACACAATTATGTAAGATTATGTCGGAGTGGTTAAAGTTCACGACTTTAATAGGCTATAAGACATGATTGGAACTCATTTAGGCATCTTCGATAATAGCTACTGTACTTGTGTCTTATGTACTTATGTCCATCGAAATGCATATGCACGTGCACGCCTCTTAGTATTTGGCTGGCTGGCTGGAGTTCTAATTCAGCCTGAAAGTTTAGGTTATTTAAATTCTTTTTACATTACTTTTATGAAAATACCATTTACGTTCATATAGTGTATTGTGGATAACTATATAGGTATAGGCTCCATCGTTAATTCTCAGTTCATGATTTGATGTGTAGTACAGATATTCCACAAACACTATTGAAGCTAACGCCATATAAGTAGTTAAATACTAGATTAGCTGTATGCATGATAATTATAAGATGATGTAGATAACATAAGCTTTAACTCTCAGGTGATCTCATTTTATCATCAGAGGTTTAGCTGCCACTAGTTAGCATTTAAAAATTCAAATAGTTTGTAGTTGCATATTTACGCATACGATACAGATAATATGGTATTTCGGGTATAGGAAGTTATCCGTACAAGCCAGAGTAGCATCATGAATATGCTTGCATACTTAGTTAAACAAAACGAAGCCTAAAAGTTATTTTTGTCTCATATGGAATATAATGGACAAACAAAAAATTTGCGTTTTTGTTATATATGCAATATAATTACAGTTGCTATATAACGTAGTACTAATATTATGTATATAGTTCGCTTGTGTTATATTGTGATGGCACTCATCTTCAGTAATGTCATTCCAAAAGCGAAAAGGTCAAATAGCGGCTTGTCTTATTCACGTGAACGTGAGTTTGCGGGCATCCATCCAACTTTATTAGTAGGTACGTACGTATGTGCTCTAACTAAATAAGAGATCCTACGTGGCAGAGGCAGATAACACATGCAATATGCAAATGAACATTTTTGCTGCTGCATTACGCGTATTCTCATAAAGTTTTGCCAGCAATTGTGTCTTGTATCGATGAGTGAATAGACGAGACAAGGAAACTAAGAAGGAAAGTATAACATTAAAGTAGGTCCTTACACTAAAATTAGTGAATAAAATATTTTAACTAGAAGCTGTAAACCTAATTCTAAACTGTGTTGTGTCGTTAAATATTAGTATTCGGTGTTAAAAATACATATTCATATAGTACTACTTAGGTATGTATACTTAACAAACTTTACCCTGCAACTGCAACAACATTAATTAGCAACCGCAAAGTTACTGTATTAAGTGGCTATTTGTAGACTAGGGATTAATATGCAATTTCTTTCAATTCAAGAAGTTCCCAAAAAAATAATTTATTATCTATTTTGTAATTTGCAAAAGTAATTCAATTTTATATTTTTTCTTTAGAAAATGACGACTTACTTCAGCTACCCATCTCCTGCACTCCAGGAGGAACTCCGCAACATAGCCAATCAAATTGTAGCTCCAGGAAAGGGAATTTTGGCAGCTGACGAATCTACTGCCACTATTGGAAAGAGATTTGTCGATATCAATGTGGAAAACACTGAAGAAAATCGTCGCCAATACCGTCAGGTAATTTGAACACATTGTGTAGTAATGGATTACTTTTAGTGGTACATAATACGCAGGTTAATGAATTGCTTTACAATAATTCAATATATTTTCCTTGCAGCTACTGTTTACAACGGACAAAGTTGTAGGCAACTATATTTCCGGTGTTATCCTGTATCACGAAACTCTGTATCAAAAGGCTGACGATGGCACTCCTTTCGTTAAGCTTATCCAAGACAGAGGAATCCTTCCCGGAATCAAAGTAGATACTGGAACCAAGGATTTAATGGGTGCTGAAAACGGCGAGAGCACTACTCAGGGTCTCGATGATTTGGACAAACGTTGTGCACAATACAAGAAGGACGGATGCCAATTTGCTAAGTGGAGAAGCGTCCTTAAAATTGGAAAGAACACTCCATCATATCAAGCGATTATGGAGAATGCCAACGTTCTCGCAAGATATGCATCCATTTGCCAAGCTAATGGAATTGTCCCTATTGTTGAACCTGAGGTAGCTAATCAATGTCATTTAGAAGTATAATTATATATAAGTAGACTAGTATAAGTGATTGTAGCTAAATAAGTAATTTTTTATATGAAGGTGCTTCCCGACGGAGAACATGACTTGGAGAGAGCTCAAAAAGTTACTGAAACTGTTCTTGCTTTCGTCTACAAAGCTTTGAACGATCATCATGTCTTCCTTGAGGGAACACTCCTCAAGCCCAACATGGTCACTGCTGGACAATCCTGTGCTACAAAGTATACTCCTCAACAAGTTGCTGAGGCTACAGTTACTGCTCTTCAGCGCACACTTCCAGCGGCTGTTCCCGGTTAGTACATATAATGATCTACGATTGTCTGACAGCATTTTTATTTTTCATTATACATTAATAATGATTCATAACTGATTTTATTGTCACACAGGAGTTACGTTCTTGTCTGGAGGACAATCTGAAGAAGACGCATCTGTTCACCTGAATGCCATCAATGCACTCTCAGGAAAGAAACCATGGGCTCTGACTTTCAGCTACGGACGTGCTCTCCAGGTATAAATTCTGTATTCATAAAAAGCTCTAAAATTTACTTATCTTAAATATGAATGATCTTATCTTATCTTTCGTTGGGTAGGCATCCGTATTGAAGGCATGGAGCGGAAAGGCTGAAAATGTTAAGGCTGGTCAAGAAGAATTATTGAAACGTGCAAAGGTCAGTATTATCCTTCGTTTATACCCGTAACCATTTTACTAATTGCACTGCACAGTTTTGAGTTTTACTTATTACTTATATGTAAGATAGTCTTCAGTTAATTACTATAGTAGCTTTAATAATGAGTACATGCAGAGTAGATACCTAAATGTAGAGTAAACATATATGGATTAAAAACAGTAGAATTTGACTTATATTTGAATGGAGTGGTTTAATTAATTTTAAATGTAATGCGAAATATATTATTAGATATCTAAATGTTCCCCTTAGCTTTCTCTAAACGTATATAAACCTACCTTAACAAACAACAGAAATAACCTCGCAAAGCTTGTTTACCTAAAAAAGTCTTACAAATTAAAATAATGAAATGTTGAAATGTAGTAATTACAACTTAACATACCAAAGTAGCATTACATTTGCGATAAATTTTTCAATTAGTATGTAAACTTTTACCAAGCTACAATTTTATGCCTTAAATTCCTGGATATACGTTAAATTGAGCACGAAAGTACTTTTCATGAACAATTGAGCGAAAATATGCACATTTTGGAAGCATAATAAGATCTATTTGATATTATGGAAATATTGTCGTCAAATTAAAATGATAAAATACTGCTTTTGTTACCTGCCTCCGTTAAAAAATAAAAATTCGACTTTATCTGGCGGATTGGAAATGGATTTGGATGATTCTTATATACCTACATTATAGGCCAATGGTTTGGCTTCTGTCGGTAAATACGAAAAAGGCAGCATTCCAAGTCTTGCAGGCGGCAAGAGCAATTTTGTCCAGTCTCACACCTACTAAATTGATGTAACAAATATAATAATTGCTTTTGTTTTCATCGTGTTCGCAATGTCAACTTTAACAGCACTGCTTCGTGTGTACTATATATTTACTTACAATTAGCATTAATTTTTCTTTTCCATGTGTACTATTACTCGCAATTACGTTTGTCCTCAAATTAATTACTAACCCTTACTCTATACTAAGCACTAATTTAGTAATTAACATAGTTATATAGTAGTTATCAATTTGAAAAGGGAACTTATCTGTGTGTGATGTAAAGTCGATATCTAAGCATGGTTTTAACTTATCTTATGTGTTATCTATTGATTTCTTTCTTTCGTATTTATACCTGATAAAAGTGACGTGAGAAAGTAGCAAAGTAAATGTCATATTCTTTTCCGATACCTTTCTTTCAAATTGTTGGAATTTTTAAATTCTATATATTTCGTACTATTCTTAAAGCACTTTTACTATTATATTTACCACTTTAATTTTGCGATTGAAATTTTGTTACTCTGATTTGAAGCATTATTTCATTTAAGCCATTATGACTTTTTCAAGTGCAATTTTCTATTTTTTTGAAGTATTACTGCAGTAGCCCATGTTACGATATGCACTCACGTTGCTTTGAAACATTTTATTATAGCAACATTACTAATTTACTCAATTTGTTTTACTTTCAGGCAAACAGTGAAGCGTACTTTGGCAAGTACGTGCCTGGAACAGTAGTAGGTGCAGCTGCAGCTAAGGACCTTTTCATTAAAGATCATAAATATTAGTTTTGTCTCAATCAATACACATTTTCTGTAAAATTCACTCTTAGAATGCAAAAATTTATGGAAATATCTTCTGTAATATTCATTATTAGCCTAAATACGTCATGAAAACAAGGAAACTATAAAATAGAATAAATAAAGATTTACTTTAGTGAATATACCTGTTGCATTTTTTTAATTTTGCATTCATGAAAAACATCCTGAATTAACTAATTTAATTTGGTGGATAAATTCTACATCAATCATTGCATGCACTTAATTTTGTGAAAAAAAGTATTAGGATTCTTGGCATTCATACATAATATGTCGCCAATGATGCACTCATTGGCAGTTATTTGATAACTTGTGCATATGTAGTGATAATATTGCATAATATACCTCACTTGACAAAAAAGTTGACCTCATATTAATCAGCTATATTACATTTGTATACATAATTGTATACATACAATACATTACAATAAGATATTAAACCCAATTGTATCTTTAACAATGGTCCTATTTATGCCAATTTTAGTTCAATATTATTTATTAATATTTTTTATTACTACTATTATGCAAAGTCTGTATTTATGCAATAACGAAGAACAGTTTGCAATACTGCATAAATACATACATCTTTGGGATTTTTTTCATATGATATTCATGCATGTATTCGCTAATAATTGAATCCGTTTGATGAGTGTGACTATGAAATGCGTAGGAGAGGTCAAATGAGACATCGATGATTTGGATTCATGTTCACACTCTGGCTAAACTAAAAGTGTAAGCACAATTGCGTCTCTCAATGTCGCATTAGTAAAAAGTAAAGCTAAATCTATCATTGCAAATTGTAATTGTTTACCTCAGCATTAAATTCAGACGCTATTCTAAAATAAATGTGATCCTCATGCAGCATCTTTGTAAAATACCGTATGTACAAGTATGGCAATCTAATTTATGTCTGTGGTGTTCTGGTGTTTACATCCGACATGGGTTGCTGATTGATATTGGATGTTGTCGCAGTGCTGAGGTCGCATTTCATTCTTATTCGTATTACACGCTTTATAGTATAATGTAGTTACACGCTAGTAGTGCACATATCTTGCATAACCGGCCAGAAAATTTAGCAGTACCTAAACCAAAATCCTATTAGTAAATCAAAAATTATCAGCAATTTGGCCCAATTGGTATTTACAGTACCTATATGCATTTTTAACATCTATTATTTAATTAATAGCGTTGTAAATAACTAATGAAACAATACATAAAAGGCATTGAAGCTATACAATAATAGCTATACAAGAATTTGCAATTTGTGATTGTACTGGGACTGTATACATAATACATACATAAACCGAAATCCGCAATCAATAGCCTTGTATGATTTTACAATATCTAAATTCAAGAATAGCATTGCACAATGCTCAGACGACAATAAATGTACCTAAACCCATATAAAAATGTATATAAAAATGACGCCTAACAATAGAATAATGTAATATAAAAATGTTGGTACTAAATACATACTTACCTATGTATTAAATGCTCTTATTTATTGAAGACAAGTTAGTGTAAGCCCTGCGTAATGTAAAGTTATGTATTTCACCGTAAAATTTCAAATGAAACCTCGGTTGTCAGTGCCATACTGATACATAGGATGCTAAAATAACCTTTTGTGCTATGTAGGGACTAAATTAATTTGTAGAAACTGGAGACAATTATTCAATACTAGGCGTTTGACATGGGGATGCCAATTTCTTAGAATTTCGGTATGTTTAAGATGTAAAAAGTGCAATGTAAGCGATGTTGTGGAAATGATATTGAACTTTTAAAGCTTTTACTTCGGATAATTATTCTAGAAACTTAGTATCCTAATACATATTACCCATACAGGTTTATGGAGCATTTCTGTCTGTTACGTTTTTCACAATTACTTAGCAGTAAATATCCATTTTACGTGTTTTACCGAATTTCTAAATAAATTGTTAGCCGAGGCTATATTAAAATTTGCACGGTAATCCTGATATAGAGAGCATTGAATTTTTGAGGGTAGCATATTTGCCCAAAATTAAACATGAATATTGTTTCCCATTTATGTGCAATACGGGCATACTTTTTATAGGGAGGTATAATGCTTACTATTTCCCAAACAAAATTTACGTCCATTAAACAAATAAGTAGTGATCACGATCTACCCGCAGTAATTACACCGTAACCTGCAGCGACAAAAATATTTTCATTTCACCCAAACGCTCCTGCAAAGCAGAAATCCTGGTTCGAAGCGATAAAAACTGATTGCACGTACATCAGATGCCTGCATGGCTAGATACAGTAGAGTATTACTTACACACAATGCAATGTTTTCTACTTCATGAGCCAAAGGAATAAAGCGTTAATCGTAATCACAATTAGCAAGTATCGGATTCCAGACTCCAGACACAAGTAGAATGGTTCTTCACTCCCGGACAAGACATAAGACAGCAAATAGACACTGAGTTGACGACAAGAGATATTATAACATAGTCTCCCTTAGGTACATTTACTTATTGTACTTAGCATATATCTTCAAGAGACTTTCATGGCATTATCGCCAGATCTCAACTCTTTAATTGTTATTTATAAGTAATTGACATAGTAAGTGATAGACAATAATGCAATCATTTTTTGACTGTTGCGTTCTCTTCGTTATATTTGGGGCGTCCAAGTTGTTTCTTATTATTTTCATAGAAACTCTTGAAATAGTTCACCTAGTGGAGCGAAACGAACGGGCTCGTCAGCGACAAGAAGAACAGAATTTCCGTCAGCGATACAGAGAACCGAATTTTCGTCACCGACCCGATTGTCCCCTTGCAGACCCAAATAACAACTGAGGTAAGCAAACACAGAACAATTTATATAGTTAATTCTTTCTTTGATAGTGTTTTAAGGAAATAATTTTCTTCTACGTATATATGAATCATTAGGTTTTCATATTTAGAGTTTTCATAACTCCATAGACACAAATTTAAAATTTGAGCTTTTTAGTAATATATTTAAATACAAATGTGTCCTTGTCTGTTTTCTTTCCTTACATAGGTTAGGTATTTCCATTATTATAATCAGATACATAGTAATCTTTTTACAATAGTTCACCTATTTCTTTAACCATCTTAATTATGTGATTATTATTATGAACAAGTATTATCTGTATTACATCAAATATGCATTTTACCTGCAAAGTTTTACTCTGTTCGCTGAAATTTATAGCCTATGCGCAATAAGGTTTAGTTAGAAGCATCACCGTTACTCGTTACATACATGGGTCATTCATGAGTACCAGGTCGACATAACACAATCCCATTGCTCAATAGCTTAAAATTGAAAATGTATACTTCATGCAATATATCCTTTGTAAAATTCTTATAATATGTTTTACAGTCATAATAATCTTCCGTAATATTAGGATCTTGTATTGTACTCTGTCCCTGTGTAAACCTAAAAGAGCACAGCAGGACAGTCAAAGAAGTATATGACTAATAATAAGTACAACAGTTAGCCATAGCACAGTCTTGGATGCTTCCTTTAAGGGGTATATCGTGTACCTACCTATATATAGTTCCATAAGATGTAATTCCATTGTTCATTAAGATTACATAGTTTCCAATAGTCGAATCCTGCCCTGGAAACCTAGGATGCCTACACACATTGCATAACTATTGTCTCAACATTGTTAAAGAGTGTTGCACTTGCTTCATGTATTTACTATTTGTCAAAGCATATAAATTATATGCAAGTATCTATCCTTTGTCTAAATACTTACTTACTACCTACTTACTGTACTTCCCTGCTTTACTTATATCTTTCTTAAGTTTTCATAAACTGTAAGCATTACAAACGTAAATCGTAATATAAATTAGGGTAATATAGGCATTTGGAGGATTTATTGTAAAGCAATAAAACTCTATTCTACAGGTACCTAATATTATGCATTGTTACAATTGAAATACAATCATAAATTGCTTTCTAATATACAAATAGGTTGCATAAACCGCATTCAGTATAAAAAGCAACCATTTGTTTATATGCATGTAGGATAGAAAAGAAAATATGAAGAGACTATATAATATCTTCCTATTGTATTTATTGGCAATTGTCCATTCATCACAATATTTTAATACAATCCGAAGTAGGTTGGTATATTACAATGCAATGGTGTTTTCGAAGAGACTGAAGCCCGTGTACCTATCATATTTCCATTTGCTACGCGAACTTTGATCCACATTAACAAGCCAAGACGACTTCCTGTCGCCAAACGTTTTATAGCTTTGTGTAGGTACTTGAAAGATGCTGACGATGAGTAAATATCACGAACTTTGCCCTCTGACTGTACCATCAGGATTTTCATGGTAATCTATAAGGAGACATTTTACGTGTGTATATAGTTGTGAGATACCAAACCGAATATGCCAGCCACTCTCATAGTATAATGCGCTATTTGTACATAGAAAACAAATTAGTGCCTATAAATACATATAACTAATTTATAGTTCCAACATTATTATACTACCCCTGTATTACTATATATGATATCATTATAAAAATGCTCTTGATTTGCAATACCTTCTTATTAATCTTAATAGAGTTTCAATATGAGCCAAAAAGGATACGATGACGCTGCAGCTAAAAATTTTAATGATAATATGACACACAAAATTCAAGATATTCAAATTCCAGATTCGACCCTGTCACCAAACTTCGGTAAATTGTTCATTTAAAAACTCTGCCCTTACAATCATTAAGTAAATCAATGAAAATATAAAGTATCTGTCCTATCTGTAGTACTTCCTAAATGCCTTAGTTACCACATTTAAAACAATATTTTAAAATAACAGAACCCGGTATTTATGTGTTATTTCAAATTATTCATTCCCCATAGTTGGCAGCTCTATGAAAGGACAACAGTCTTCAGATGCTTTGAACACTAATGATATGGAAAAATCTGCTGTGGAGAAAGTATCTGATGGCCCAGCCTCTAATGCTTCGGCAGAATCGGCGGTGCATCGCACTTGGCGATGCAGCTTGTGCCGTGAGACATTTTCGCAGAAATGTAAAAGAATTTACGATACCTATATTTACATCCAATGTATTTTATCATTTAGTTTATCCATCTTAAGGACTTATTGCGAACTAACTATTTTTAATATTTTTTAACATCGCTAGCACATATGAAACTCCACAGCAAGTGTCACGAAGGACGGCGCAAATATTTATGCTCTCGATGCCCAAAACAATTCAAAAATCCTGGTAGGTTTAATTTGCATTACTTAAGTAGAGCCTAGAAAACGCTATAAAAGTACTATTCACATCTAAATATATGACAATGTAATTTTGTAACTAAATTATTTATTTCTGGTTATACTCAATCAATTGAACAAATGTAGAAGCATGCAATGTGCACTATAACTCCCATTTTATGGTAAAATGCCACACTTGCCTCCGCTGCTTTAAGAGGTTTGCCAAAAAAGGTAACAATACTTTTATACAAATACAAGTACTTTTAATACTTATGATAAACCATGTTAATAAGTAACTAATATCTTATTTAATGTATAATTACAGGCAATCTTCTCAAGCACAAGAAAATGCATGATGAGGTAGCCCAAGGAAGTTATGGCACCTGGACTTGCACTCATTGCAACAAGCGCTTTGTCAAAAAGGCCAATTGGGCCCACCATCGCCTAATGCAACCTTGCGTGGAGCGCCAAAGGGTTTCAGAGCGCTTAAGGGAGAGTTGTCGCCGTTTGGCTCATATAGTGAACTCCATGAAAGAATCCCCGTGTCTTTCTACTTCTCGTCGTTCTTTCCAGGCAAATGATAATGGAATCCTAAATGCATTGGGCTCACCGCCACCGTCTCCCACTAAAAGATTCCTACTACCAGCTTCAGTTTATGAGGCCTCAAGTGACTCAGACGGCTCTATTGAGGACAACAACAATAGTAGCTCTGAAGCGGAACATTCTGCTGAATCTGCTGACTGTGAAGTCACTTCCACTACTAAAGATTGAAGCTCTTAGTAGGAAATCTGAAATGGTCCCTATTTCTTCAATACATTTTAGTTATCTACTTTTAATATTCAATAGCAGCTTTTATTTCATACATACAAATATTAATTTTTGAGTAATCTTCAAATATATAAAATATTTTAGTTTTCATGATCAATTAAGATTTTAATTCAGAAAATAGCAAATGGAAGTTTTTCAATAGGTTTTGAACGAACATTTCATTTTGATGATTTTCTACTTTAAGGTCGGTTGGGGTTGGGGTACCTCTCTTGCTCGATAATTAATATAACCCTAACTAAGCTGTAAGCTATAGTCTAATTCATGTTTAAGCAATACATACCAATATGCAGATGCAAATTTCTTGCTCATTTCCTACCTTAGTATCTAGTAAGTAATTTTAATACAATTAATAGTATCTGTAGCATCCAATTCCTATTTGATTCATGGTTTAAATAAAATTTAATGAGTGTACGTTCTTGTTTTTGGAATTTCATTTTATTATCATGTCAACAAAAAGATTTGGAAGACACCCACGCAATACAAAATTAGCATGGCGAATATTGTACAGAATATGCAAGATAGGCATATCAACTTGCAAGAAAGTAAATACGTAAAATACGACGGTGAGATATTTAAGCATTAGTGACAACACCACTATTAGATATACGGACAATTAAAGAAAAGTGAAAAAAGTACAGTAGAAATCTACAAATATTATGTAAAATACAAAAGTAGTAGGTTTAGCACCACAAGGCATAATGAATACATGTAAAATAGAAGAGAGCTAGGAATATTTTTTAATGTGGTACAATAGAAAGATGAAGGAAATTCCATGAAAATTTTCAGTAAATAAAAATTTCCAATAAACAAAAAGATATTTACCATCTTCGTTTACTTTTTCTTTCCGCGTGTTGGATCTAATGCACATTGTGTGAAAGGGTCTCCCTGGAATGGAAAAATATGACATTGAGATATTTAGGAAATTACTTGCTTAACAATCCAGAAAAATCAATTCATGATAAACATTATACAAATTTCTACAATATTCTTACCCGGTATCCTCTTGGACAGCTGCAAACCTACAAACCAAGGGAAAATGGATTATTATAACGATTATGGTTAATAAATAACAGAAATTATAAGAAATTATCTTACAGCTCCATGATTAACACTCTTGCATTCTGCGTTTACTCCACAGGCGCCTTTGCATGGGTCGACGCAGTTGTAGTTGCTGCAAATTCGGGAGTTGGGACATTCAGCGTCTGTCACACATTCTCCACGACGACAACTTATAAGAGCATCACCTGAAATTATATTGTGTAGATTAAAATTTGCAGCTATTCATATCCACCATGACGGGAAATATAAAAATCATGCTAATCATATTGAGTACGATGTTCTTACCTTGATAACCAGTTGGGCAGGTACACACTGGACGATCTCTTCCAGAGTTGTCAAAACCGGGTTGGCAGACGGCATTTGCCCCTATTACAGCAACATGAATATTTATTTTAATTTAAGGAGCAGCCTATTTCATTTTCACTAAGTAATTTTTAATTCAAGTAAATTAAAAAATTTGGGTTTCAGATGAAATAAGTATAAAAAAACTACCGCAGGGATTTGGCGAACACAAGTCAGCTAGAATAGAAAATTAACACAAATTATATTAATTAATGCGACAAAAAAGTTTTAACATTTATGTTTATTCGTATTTTATAATAGTTAGATTGGGAATTGAGTATCTCTTACATGTTAGATATTATAGTAGTCAGTCAGTGAACCAAAGTATTGATTTTGGTGATACAGGATTAATAAATTAATATTCCCAGTTGGGTTGTACTATGTATTTAATGTTAAGATGCGCTGGTAATTAAGAAGCACAGTCTCCTCATGACTGTCATATGCTTATTAGGTAATGTGTAATTACTGTGTATATTTGAATACAGAGTTTATCCTTATTATGTTAACAAAATTTTAGTAGCATTAACACTTTTAATATGTTTTATAAAATAAAATAACTAACTATTTACATTAATTGTATTAAACGTGTGTCAAGCATGTACAATTATATTAAAATCATTAGTTTTGGTATGAAATATTATTTTATTTATTGTGTTATTATTAGAAACCTCTACAATATTGGTTTTAGTAAATTGGATACAAAACAATTCTTAAATAACAAAAGGTTTGGGGCTTAAGTAGTACTTATTTAGTAAAATTAGTTACATACCAAATAATCGCTTATCAATATAAAGGTAAAGATTGTTGTTTTACATATAAAGCCAACGAGTATTATTTTATCATATTAGGCAGGGATATTAAAATGCACAATACCATTAATGATTGTTATTTTGTAAGGAAAATGTTCCTTTCACGTAATTGAGCCCATAATTTAGCAATGGAATTTGTTTTTAGTTTCTACCTGGTGTTTGACGGCGACATTCTGTAAATGGGTGTCCAGTATAACCTATTGGAAAATTACGAATGAGTTCAATTAAAACACTAATGTCTGCGGGGAAAATGAATGTAGAAGGAAAAAGGAAATGGAATTATGTATTCTAATTTGTTACCTTTGGGACAACTGCAAATGGCTTTGTGATTTGATTTATCAACACGGCACTCAGCATTAACGCCACCTATAAATTATTTTAATATTTTTAAAATTAGTAACTGAAAGTTTCATTAGGTTTGTAGACCATTTGTTGTAGGTTTTTAATATTAATAGTTAATATAATATCTTTATTTATATACAAGCCCCGTCGCATGGATTTCCACATTTTAGTCCAATACAGGCGCTAAAAATTGTAAAAGTTTTCAATTATAAAATTATTCGAGTAAAATAATATTTCGTGGACGAATGTTTAGTATAAGCAATTCCTTCGTGAATTTCTATAAGGCCAATTACCGATTTGCTGGACAATCGGAATGGCTTGTACATTCGGGGAAGCATTTGGTGTAGGCATCTCCAAGATAATCGCGTGGGCACTATTGGGGCAAAATAAATGGTTCATACATAAGTACCTAACAGAATCATTTTTTTTTTATTTCGGCAGCAAAATAGAATCGTCAAACGTTAAGTGCATACCTGGCAATTGGCTCTGTGATTGACCACTTCGCAAGTTGCGTACCTATAATATATTAGGTAGGTATGTTATGTGAAATATAATAATATTGTTCAATAGAATATTAAAGATGAAGATATGCATTCTTTTCGAATTGTGATACTTACTGGCCACATAAGTTCACACATGGGTTTTTGCACTTGAAGTCACGGCAAGCCATATTGGAAGGGCAATCGTAATCAGAATCGCACTCATGACGACATCCGGCAAGTGGGTCCCCTAGAGTATCAGTAAATAAAATTGTCAGGAATTGCAATAATTTCTGACTATACAAACTGTAGTCATTTTATCTATCTTAATCTTTTCTTATTTAAACAATCTTTCCGTAACAGTAGATAAGATCTTGTTTTGTACTATGAACTGAACTGATGAGCTCTTACCTAAGAATGTTGACTTGCATGTGCAAATAGCTCTGTTGTTTTCGACACGGCAACTAAAGAATTGTTAATAACTATTACAAACACTGTTGCAGCAAAATAATATAATATAATTGAAGTGTAATTGAATAAAACCATAGAAATGCTAATGATAATTATACTTTGTGTTTTGTCCACCTGCAATAAAAAAAGTATTGCATATTACTGCTCTGGAAATAAATAATATTATCGATAATTAATATATAGAAAGAAATAGAAAGATGTGTTACATGGGCTGGGCTGGCAAAGTTCATCTGAAATTACATAATAAAGTACATGTTATCTTTAATTATTCAAATCACAATTCATTTCGTTATATTTATTATCATTGCTTTAGTAGGTGCAAGTATTATTACTTTGGGAACTGGGAAGCTTAATCCATATTAATTATTTATTTCAAGCTGATTTTAGTAAAAGAATGTGAGATTGCTTTCGGTTTACATTTATTTTAGTTGTTCATTATACTTAGGTTTGCTTAATTGTGTTACTAAATTATTTATCTACCTATAGTAATTAGTCTGTTTTAATGGACATTCATGAATTATTTCACAACAATATGATAACTACAAATTAGTGATTACTCTTTAGTTAAACTGTGCTTCTTAACACCAGCTACTACACATTACTCACCCATGGATTATTGTATTACTTATGATTACGGATTATTTTATATAGGTTAATTACTGCAATGAGACAGTAGAACTCTCTGTAGACAATGTCAGTAGAATTTTCTCATGTCGTGCTTGTTAGGTTTGAGTATTAGATTGAGGATGTGTTATAAAATCTGTAGCAAAAGGATTTTGATTAGAAAAATGTTATTTAAAACGAAATTAGTATTTGTGTAATTAAAAATTCAGAATTTTTATTATGATTTAATTACTTGGATCGTATCTTCTACAGCCTTGGTTAGATCCTCCGCTGCCCGTGTAGCCTGGTGGGCAAGTGCAATACCTTTAATTGGGAAATGTCAATTACATTTAGTTTTTCAATAAAACTTATTTTATTTTATTTTATCGAAATAAATTTTTGAGATAAGAAGATAATATAGTTTACGCGACGTGGTTCCTGACGTCACAATCAGCATTGGGGCTAAAATATATTATGATTAGATTAGGTATTTATATTTAAAAGATATTTCTAATGTATGAAGTAAAATTATCTTTGTTTACCCGCAAGCTGTAGTACATGGATTGACGCACTTGAAGTTTTCACAAACTTTGAAGGATGGACATTCGGAGTTAGCTGAAAGAAAATGAAACACATTGTTAAGGAAAGGATTGAAAATTTGTGGCTCTATTTTTATACAAAGCACAGTACAATTAATAGACCTATTGAAAAATGAATTGTATAAATTGAATGAAGAATTAGAAAATTAAAAATTAAGTACCTATCTATGTATTGTAGCATTTGCATATTATGTAGAATGTACAATAAGGTCTATGATTAATAACGCTTGGTTAAGGCAACAAAGACTTTACAAATTACAGCTTAACGAAATTAAATACGTAGGAATAAATTATCTGGTTGCGGTTGCTACAAACAAGTATCTAGTTCCGGGAGTAAGTCAACGTTTATGAATTTTGCCTTGTGAGTTACCATTCTAAAAAGAAGAACTTAATAACGTTGCCGACATGCTTACAAAGAGTCTTATTTACATACTATTAATTACTTGATTCGATCAGGTGCCATTTCCAGAGTTGATTTTTCATGCGGATTCTGTGTAGTACGCTAATATCCATGCAATTTTATAGTTAATCAACTATTGTGCATATATCTTTCATTAGAAGGCAACGTAAAAAATGTATCCAATAAAACTCAACTTATTTTCCATATGCAACACAACAACCTACCAAACTTGTTGGCCGGATAGTTTAGTGCCAAATAATCTGAAGGATAACATATACTTCATTCTACTTCTCCTCATCTAAAATACTGTGCTAGGAATTTTTCAAACCTATCAGCTATCTATAGATAAAACTTATAATATATTGTCATCATGAAGTGACTTCATGTTCATGCCGAGCAAGAAAACATATCGTGCATAAAATGAGTACCTGTCTAAGTCTCCTATGAATTCCAACAGGTTCCTTATAAATAATTTTTCAATTCTCTAGCCATTCTATGCTATGATAAGTACATATATGTACTCAGGTAGGTTAGTCGTGTTTGCACAAATGGATTTTTGCAAATACGAGTTTTGTGCATTGGATTCTATCTCTAGATTTGTGCAAATTAGATAATTGTATAAAAATTTAAGAATTCTGGGAAAAATTTGTATTCCTAATTTGTTCTCTAATTAAATTATGTTTATACATGTAGTA
Source organism: Tomocerus mixtus (assembly GCA_034694165.1). Lineage (NCBI taxonomy): Eukaryota > Metazoa > Arthropoda > Collembola > Entomobryomorpha > Tomoceridae > Tomocerus > Tomocerus mixtus. Next base: position 18,019 of record JAQFYC010001003.1, on the reverse strand, counting down.
AATAAATGCTATGTTAGTACCCTAAAAAGTTCGAACGTGTATTTATTATAATTATGACATAATGTGTACTTACAAGAGCATTCTCCACGACGGCACTCAAATTGTGGGTTTCCAAAATGATTAGGCAGGCACGAACATACGGGTCTGTCTCCGCTGTTACGGCTACATAGTAAAATTAGTCATGTTTCAATTGCTTGACAGCCAATATTCATCTTATAGCATTTTTAATATGTCAAAATTTGACGTATTAAAAATGAATCATGTTTATAAGATAAAATATATTGCAACACTTACCATTCTGTGTTTCTGCCACCTAGAAATGATTACAAAATAGTCTTAAATTAATTGGTTCAAAATTATTATGTCATTGTTTAATAAGTAAATAAAGTAAATAGAAATGTCTCAAAATTTTACAAGGTGAGGGGCTGCAAGGGTCGCTGACACGGATGGCAATTGCTCTAAAATAAATAAATTGCAAATAGTCATGACATTGACCCTAGTGAATTACCTTAGATTTTTAGAGAAGGTTAGATTGCATTAACAACAGCAATTAGAGCACAAACAAAAGAAAGTATAGCATAGATGATGCATTGGGATTGATAGAAAGCATCATGAATATAAACTACATGGCACAATATTCAATGAGCTTGAGACAAAACCAACCAACGCAGCTACGAATACGTACAGTGGCAATATAGTGATTATTCTCATCCCACATTCTACCTACATATAAATACATACGCATTCTGTTTTGGCTATTTACTAAATTATTAGCAGGAAGAGCGAGTAAATGGAAAGTGTAGTAAACTAGCAATAACTAAATAAATAACACAAATGGAGAATGAGTGCCTTTCCCCAGCTAATAATAAGTCGCAGTATATGAGCAACAATTAAATAAAGTAAATAGGAAAGGAAAAGATTAGTCTCATGTTCCTGTTGAGAAAAATTTATCATTTTTACTGCACAAGGACGTGTACCAGAAGATATTAAGCTACTTTTCTTCCTTAACTAAGCATTTTTCTCAGGGTGGATTTATTTTAAATTGTGTGCAAAGCAGGATTTGTTACTTTATCTGTCTAATAAAAGAAAAACGTGAGAAAATAACATATCGTCAACGTCTTAAATGTACTTAAAGCCCAAATGCGTGCATTTTGTTGATGAATGAAATTTTACTGCTAGGATTTATTATTGAAGTGAACATAAAGGGGAATGACTCATCGAGCTCGACTAAAATAACTTAAATGCATCTACTTGCCATTGTTATTACTAGACGAAGTTTTTAAAGAAATAAATATGTCAAAGAACTTAAAACGGCAGAACTCACTGTGGTGGTGGAGCTGAAATAATTCGTCTGGCAACAGGAGCTACCTTTGTGCATTGAGTAAATGGGTCCCCACCGTAACCTCGTGGACATTTGCATACAGCCCGGTGGTTAACGTTCTCGCTTTTCAGGAAAAAATGTAAAAAGTTAGATTGCTTACTTATTTCAAATAGGCATGTACAGTACTTTACTGCTAGTGCGGAATATTGAGGTCCTTCCTAGTGAAACAATAACTTTATGAAAAGAGTAAACTGTAAATGGCTCCCGTTACTTACCAGTCAGCGTTAACTCCACCTGTTATATAATTAAAGTCATACATATTAAGTTAAATTTATCAAGTATGAAACTAGAATTACCCTTTTTCTTAAATAAAATATTCTTTTATATTTATTTATAAAAAAGGAGTGGAGATGTACATGGATTTGGCGTGCAGGCAAATTGACACTTGTTGGCGAAACATTTTTCATGAGAACGGCATTCCTGATCGTAAGTACATTCGTAATCACAGCCAGTGATTGTGTCTGGTTTAGGGAAATAATTTGGTAGACAACGGCAAATAGCTGCCCCTGCTGAGTTGACTGAACATTCGGTATTTCTTCCACCTGTACATGATTATTATAAATATTTTTTAAACTAAGGTGCTTACCCAACCGTTTTAAATTTAATGATATTGCTATTTAATTGTAATATGATAAAAAGAAAGATCTCACGCCGTACACGGGGATGGTTGACAAGGATCTACTCTGCCTGAAATTCCACAAGTCATTTCCGTTACATTTTACTGCAATTCTTTCAACCGTTGGTCGCTTTAGTTATAAATGTATTTAATATAAACTTACACCGTTATTAGAATTAGATAGTTAGACAATTAGTCGTTTTCCATCATACTGTCATAAGGATGACGATCTTAAAATAAGTAATTAAGATAGTGAGCTTATCTTCATTGTTAATCTTCTGTTTAGAAACTGCAATTATTTTCTAAAGGTTTAACAATTTGGTTACAGAGTTATATATTATTTACCTAAAAGCAATCTCACACATTAGTTATTACACATAATCTGCAGTATTAAATTTCTGCATTTAAATAGTAGTTCAAAACAGCTTACAGTACAAAATTTGTAGTAATTAGTAGTTTACTTACAAACTTAAAAAATTCTAATAAGCAACTCAATGGGAATCCTACTTAATTAAAGCGAATTTGAGATTTTTTACCGTCACTGAAAGTTTGAGCCGTCACTAGATTTACTGAGACCAAGAAGGCCAATATGGGTATCGTCGCCGAGACCATCATTTGTCTTTCTATACACAGAAAATTAGCAAAATTTAGACTTTTGCAAAAAAATGCATTATAACTTCAACGCACCATAACACCATATATTTTCCAGCACGTGAATGAGCGTCTAATTGCAAGTAACCTTTAGCTAAAAATGCATAATGTTTCCATATGGAGATAGAAGCTCACGATAATAGCCGGCAATAGAATTCCAAGTTCATGCAATTTGTTATCTTGCCAAATTTTTTTTTATACATCCCACTTTCATGAAACGATCGCATCTTTCGTCAGATAATTAACGTAACAATTTATTATGATGATTATTTATTGCTTCTAATTGTAAGCCTTTTGCATGCCTTGTCCGATGCTCTTTTTACTAATACGCTGATATTCCAAGTTTAAATTATTAACATAATCCTTCTGTGAATTATTTTCCTCATTCTTAAAATTTACGTCATCTTTATAAAGTCACGCTCTATTCATCTGCAGGTGTTAGTCACATTATCATAAATACCTAAATACATAACTATAATACCTAACTAGTTTTGCAACTTAAATATTTCATCAGCATAGTAGTGGCAATGTATAGTAGGTATTTAATTTTTTATGTAAGGTAGTGTCAGGTTAATATTAACCTTCATGAAAATGTGTATCGTTATTTACACGATTTTGTCATTGTGTTTATTTTGGTAAAAAAGGAAATGCTAATATTTATGGGGATTGCAATTATTATTGTGGGTTACTAGGTTGGCATTATTTCTATATTGAGAATCTTATTTATTACCCTACTCATTATTATATAACTAATGTTATGTATAGGTAGGTACCTATCTACAGAAATGATTTTTTTGTGTTAACATGTAAATGTGTCCATGTTATGTTACGGATAAACTGAAGATGATGTTTATCTTAGTGTCTTGCCTGTGCATTAAGTATTAGTTGGTAATTAGGTGTCTCGTGACCCTGGCCTTGTTATACAACTATGGTTAGATACTTCTGTAGCGAGACAAAAATGGTATTCTAATGATTGTCTTCATACGACAACTCCTATCTTCTACAATAAACGCGATGCGATACTACTAGTTGAGTTTTTGCATGTCTGTATTGTAGTCCTGCGTTATATTTGTAATACCTAATTATTTGCTATATAGCTAAATGAACTGAAGAAGATATGGTGTGGAAAAATTAGAATTATAATGACAAGCAGAAACGCCCTGCGAGTCCGATATAAAATACAATTTTGTGCTTATGATAGAAGTTAGAAGATCACATCACAAAAGTGAAAACTACACATCTAGGCACATGCTAATAGGTAATATCAGATTTATATTTATGTGTGTAGGTTGCAGCTATGATATGTACATTTTTCTATTGTGTCTTGTTTTGCTCTTGGCTAAGTGAGATAGGGATGCGACTGCCAATATCATTTTTCAATATTGGCCATTATACTTAAAATTGACACCTACTCATTCATTCTCCTTCGTGGACATGTTTCTGTTTTCCATTTCTGTCGACTTTACTTACATATGTATCCCAAATCCCATTTCACTTTCTTCTAATGGAATACCTGGCTAGTATATGGGTAGGTAACTATATACGCAATGGCATTCTTCTCGTAAATTGATGCATCCCTACTACCACACTTTAATTTTTTGTGTAAATATAATCAATATGCCCACGCGTCTACTAAGCTACTTAATGGATAACAATTCATTGTCAACAAACCAAAATATCATTGTTGGCACACACATCATACATAATTTATATATAATGTCTAGAAATTACACGGAATGGTAACTAAATTCAACATAAATAATCTTCTCATTGCAATTTCTGTTCAAAATGTTGATTTTATGCAATGTACGAATGAATTCGAGGAATTTGTGTTGGACTAAAGTATGAAAAATTGCATTTTATGGTGCGTAATGTATTTATTGAACTATAGGGATGAATGTAATTGGATTAAAATGAGAAAGTCAATAAGCTAATTGGACATAACAATATAAATGACATTCAAATATTATTAGTCATGGTCACATCACAATAGGAACAGTTGTTAGGACATTTTTTGACATGTGAGCATGACAGCGCACCGATACATAGAGATCTGATGGCCCTATCCACCACCTTGATTAAATGTCCTAGTCTTTTGACTGTAAATCATAGTATCTTTTCAGCAACATCATAAAAATACTTCTTAATTGTCATTCCTACTGTCTGAACAGTAGTAATATCTGTAGTATTTATTAATACATTATTTAGTTGCTATAATTTCCAACTTTCTTCATACACAATGCACGTTATCTGTAATCTTATTTAATGCCTATAATTAATTCTTTAGAGGAAATACGTGTATAGATAACCATTTAGTAACTACTAGCTGATGTTTGTAGTCCTAAACTTCATTATGGACAATTAATTTAACTCCGTCGCATTTCTTTACAAATATGTACATTGCATATTCACTGGTAAAACAAAATTTCTATCTGTACATATATGTATAATATTGAATTTTTTTAAATATGTGCGAATCCTATTGCATACACATTGCAAAGTACTCCTGTTGTTTTCATTTATAGATTGCAAATGCTAACTGTCATTATTTCAAAATATGTTCAAGTTCCATTATACTCACATAAGGTTCATATTGCAGGCAACCTCAAGACAAATAATTAAATAAAAGGTAACCTTTGCAAGGAAAAATTCTTAGAACTACAAACTGTTTTGTAATAAATACTAATGAGAACCTGGCAACAACAAAATAACTTTATTATCATTTCGTTCTATCTATGTAAACAAGTACTTTTTGAAGTTCACAGTATGGAAATGGGCATCCAAGGTGAGGAGTAACAAATCTATTATGCAATATTTATGAGCAACCTGACTACGCAGTCTATACGCTATACAATATTGTACAACATATAATTCTTGTAAGATAGAAAATATGTAAAGATAGTTTAATTATTACCTTAAAATCTGAATCCAAATTCACTTTGACAAGTACACCACAGTGCAAGACGCACACACTTGAATTGCTAAACAAAACTTCCTGTTAAAAAACAATTACTACGTCGCCAAAAGTGCGAAGTCTGCTGCTTCTTGTGTTGCTGATTTAATTATTGCACTGTGAATGCTTACTGCTCTGAGAAAGATCCCAGTGGGAACTGATGAAGGCTTTTGCGAATTCTCAGATATTTATAAGGTACCTCTCCCTCTGTTCTCTCCGTAATAAGATTTGCATGCAAAATTGTAAGACGCATACATCATACATACAATACAATGCAAATCAACTCATACAGGTAAGAAATGTACAATAGAAACCAGTAATACATACAAAGGATATTATCATAGCAAAGTATGTAATCCATATAAGTATAGCATTCATGCCTGTTAATAATACATCGTATCAAAAAAATCTTAACGGATAAAACTATGAAATATTGTAACTACAGACAGAATACATTTGCAAATATAATACCTAAGCTTATTTATGTGGTTCTGCCTATTAGTAAATACATTTCATATTAGTTAATAACCAAACCACATCAACTGACATGACAGAAAGTAGAAAGATGAACTAGACATTGAAATTACATGTAAAGATTAAAAAATTCTACGGAAAGGTATTGTCTCCTAATGAAAGCTGAAGTATCTCCCATTCCACCATAGCACCCTGTATGCATTTTGCAAGTGTTATGGGCTCACCTTAAAGTAGTTTTCCGAGTTGTGATCCCACGCAAATATTATTCAGATCGGCAGATTCCTATTCCCATCCCATGGTGTATTTTTTATAGAAAGTGTTTCTTGTTTATGTATTAACAGCTCATAATATTGTTAGATACAATATAAGTAGATCCTAATACAATAAAGATTTACCCTCAACGGAACGTATCATTTAAAATTTCATATCTCTCTGTGTACTTTAAAATTTGGATGGACAAAGGTGTGCATACGTAATCAGGGAGATCAGAAGCTGATTTCGTTTTAATACACTACACAAGTACAGTCTTTAACAGACTTATCGCAAAAGTATTTTGTAAAACATGTTTATATGTGTAAGGATTTAAGGTGTATTGATGTGCCTAACTATCGTACGACTGTCTTTGATCATAGAAGCTTAACCAATAAACCCACAAACCATGTCCTTGGGCACTGATCATATTTGGAGATTTATTAATTCATTTCAATATAAAAACGTTATTTTCTGTTCATCTTTCAGCTAATTGAGGCATGCATATATTAGCTACTTACATTTTTGCATCACTAAAGCAGAGGAGTACAAATTCAAATTGAGCTATTTAGATTACATTATGTGTATTTACATATTAAGCTTATGCACTCCACGCAAAATGACAGCTTTAATACTATCCTCATTGAATATGCTTTAAAAACGAATACTTATTTAAATAGTACTCACACCACCTGTCTGTCTATTTCGATCCTTAAGCTAACATGTTACACCCCTAGGTTTTGAACGAAAAAGAGAGAAACCTGAAAATTGAGGATGCAAAAGTTACCTAAAAATATATTAGGTATTTAATGTATCCCTTAGTCCAATAACTATTATAAAATTTAAATTATGTGCAGCCCAACGTCAAAAATAGTAATGGTCTGTGAAGTACTGTAGAATTCTTTTCAATCGCATTACACTTGTATGGACTTTAGCATGTGTGGTTAGCGTTAGCGATTTTAGCATGCGTGTCTTTTTATGGCTCGACAAGGAAAAAAGCTAAATATAATGAAATAAACGAAAGTGGACAGCTTAAGTACTTAAAATTAGTAGGTATTCACCTTTATAAATTACATAGGAATGCCTAATCAAATCACCTTCAAACAACATGTTCCTCACTTCTCGTCAGTCAGTGTCATAATTATAGAGCAATTTATATTTGTTTGTACTGCATGCCAATTAGTGGATGAAATATTATTATTGCAAAGTGATGGCCGGGTTAGAAGTTAGAACTTCTATTGATATAAATAACATGTACGCATTTGAAGCATTGACCATTTTAGCTATATTTCTTAAGGCATGGGCACACTTTGTTTTGCACATTCAAAGAAGGCTTATCTGTATTTGACTCATAATTAGTGTATAACTTAGCGTGTTCGACTTTAAAAGAAACGACCATAATGTATTCTGGCCAAATAAACATAGTTAATAAATAAAGTATTAAATTATATACACTGTACTATACATTCATTTACGCATAATTAATGCATATTTATTGCATAATTTTTCACGGTGTGAAAGGGGTGTATTAGATTATCAACTATTTATAGCAATTTATTGTGCAATCTGTTAATTATTGACCGTTACCTTCCTAAGTAGGTATGTGCCTATTGTAGTTTTTGTCTAGATATTAGCTAATTCGTTACAGTAATGTCTGCATGTCTGCAATGTGTGTATTAAAGCAAGAGCGTTAAATTTGTGCGTGCCTAGGACAAGATGCGTTATATTATTTCCATGAAACTTTAGATTTTCGATGCTGTAACAGGTGGAAAGATCTTCTAAACCATTAGGTAGTAATTTGTGCTAAAGATATTCATGTAAAGCGAAGATAGCAGCTAAATAGTAGTTTATGAAGGCATTTCTGCCATAATTTGGAGAGATGTTATCACATCCCGTCAATTCAAGGATATTTGATCTCCAAAAAAACTGGGTGGAGTCAATAAATTAGTTTAGTTTTGGAATTAGAGGAGGATATAAGCTTAACTCATCTCTGACCAAAAAGGAGCTTCTACAGTGACATGGCAATGGCTAAACTTTTTATCATGGGTGGCTTGACTTCACTTGGCTTGGCTTACCATTAACTTGGGACTTTATTTTTGTAATGTACTAATACGAAACATAAACTAGGTAATGCAAAAACCATTTAATCGTAACATCGTAAGTGTAAGATGAGATGGGCAGCACATGCATACATCGCATCTTCGCTACCTTCAAAAAAACGTCTTAACCATGTACGTATTATTTACACAAAAATCCTTATCGATTACATAAGCATGAAAAACACCCCTATGACCAATTGTATGTAAACTTAATGTAGTATTTTGTTCATTTCATGGATCATCATTACGCAATTGAATTAACTTAGTTTTTTTATTATGCTAAATAATATTTCTAGAAACTATTAAGGACTAAAACACTACTGATCTCATTAATCTTACGATATTAAAGGAAACCAGAGTGAGAAAATTTTTCTTATTTTGTTTTATTTGTGTGTTATTTAGTTCTGCCTCTACAATGAAATAATGGTATTTTTTGGTATGGTTTTTTAGCCTAAATAGTAAGAGTACTTGACGCTATTGAAAGTATGTTTAAAGTACGATATGCAAGTGATAATTGGCAAATTGACTAATAAAAGTACCTACAATAAAAAATAAGCATGCTAATTTTTGGCAATATTAAAAAGCCAACTTTACTTCGTTTGATATTTTTAATCCAATACAAACGTATAATATTCTTCTCAATGCACTTTATCCAGGTATTAACAATATGTTTAATGTCAACTATCTGTAGGGGTAGTCATTTATGCATATCCATTTCACAATTATGAGTTACTAAACGAGTTTACTTGATTAAGTCAACCATGTTACTGAAAAATAAATAAATTGGTCGAGATTATCAAATTCATATATTAGAAAAACACTATTTATTGTACACACAACGCATATAAGTACACACATTTAGTTAATTTAGTATAATCACAAGGTATATCTAGTTTAAGTTGTAAATCTGAATAGATTGACGAATCTTTAATAGAATATTAATCTAAATATTTACTTATTTTAACAACAATGTTATGTACCCATGTATGTACATGTAACTAACTATCAAATCAACTATGTAGTGTTATTGCCCAACACACATATAATATGTCAATTACCTATACGTAGTAGTCACCCCTTGTAATTTAATAGTCGTATTAATATACATAATATATTGTTATCATATACTATACTTATTCAAATACCGAATTCTTTAAGATGTTCTGTTGTAAGTATTTCTGGCAAAATATTATTATTTCTATGATTATTTTTCCTCTGTGCCTCAGTGTAGCGTCGACTTTGACCACCATCACAATTTTTAATATTTCATTCTTGTATCAGTAGAACTGTATTGTTTGACCTTTGAATTATCAATTGTGCATATAGAATATTTTTTCATATTAACCTACATAGAAGGCCACCAGACCAGACCACCACCAACATCCGAACAGCTACTGATTGATTTATTCTACTAAAATTATTTACGCACTTAATGGAATGTAATACATACTAATGTGTCCATAATTGAACACTAATACAAATAATCACAATGCTTAAATTAAGTTGCTTATGGCTAAAAAGGTCATGGTGAAATTTAAAAAACAAGGCTTCTGTCCACACTACCTACAACGCATTTATCATAATATTATATTATTTCTTCCCACATTTAGGTATGATGCGATATTATGTGTGAAGGTAATTGTATAGGGAAATGATTAGGTACAAATTAGTTTTTAAATAACCCGAGGAAATAGAGAGGGGCATAAAAATCAGCATGTGCCAACTGTTAACGCACAAATTCTGCAGTTTTTGCGAATAGGATTAGCGTGGGCAGTCAACTCAGTCAGTACGACGTACGTAAGTAAACTCCTAATTCTCTTTGCAAAAATGCCGATGGAATATTAACTAGCATAATACTATACTTGGCATTTGTATCTATCTCCGCCAACAAACTTCAATCAAACTAAAAACTCCATCGTCATTACTACGAGCACCTGCCCTGTGTAGGAAGCATTTTGGAACCCCATTACATTTTACATTTTACAATGTATTTACTCCAACAGTATAAGGGCGCTACTTTGCATGTCGGCTGCATTATCGTCATCTGACAGAGAAAGATTATTATAATGGATAATCATATTTAAATATTATTACCTGTATCAGTCATACATTACATTAGGTTGCATTTTATCTCTTGATTTTTGTAATTTTAAATTACGTAATACTATATACATCAGAACTAGAAATTATTTAAAGTACATACTATTACTAATGCTACTCTTTTCCATACATAGAATGTCTATAAATAGCAAGGAATGGAATTTTTGTGACATTGAACTGACTTTTACAAAATAATATTAACACTTTACATTCTTATAGATAAACATGATAACTAAAAATAACTTTATACACATGATTGTGCAACATAATAATTTAAAGTCGTATTTACGTAATACCACGTTTACATGTCTAAAGGTTCAGATATATTAAGTACAACAATCCCATGCAATTGTCTATTGTTTCAGCACCTATTCTTACCATTTATAAAATAATATGTCTATAATTTTAGGAGAAAATTTATTTGCATAATAATGCATTTGTAAACTTATTTAAATATTTCATTATAAATTAGTTCTTACTGTAATATTAAATTTTATATATAATTTGACCCATTGCATTGTAGAGGTAATACAGATATTTTCGGTTTTTAACGATTGTATTGCAGTAATAGTTAGTGATCATTTATGATTCTAAGTCTTTTAGATCAGACACACTTACACGATCATGATAATAAATTCTAACAAAATGAAAATACTGATGACAAAAAAATGACTAGTGGATAATTAAGTAGGGTAGGGTGGTAACAGAAAGTATATACTTTCCAACATTCTCAAAAAATTAATTAAAAAGTTATCACATGAAACTAACGAGTCGTTTCATAGAGCAGAGTTGATGTATTTTATTTTCTAAGTATATCTGTGCATCGGCAAAGTGGAAGGGTGAACATTAACTTATTCTGTATATTTAACTGCATGAGTATCTATGTTACGTTGATTCTCATTCTCATTCTTTCTCATTCAGTAGATTTAAAATAAATAAAATGAGGAAAAATGAGACTAGAGGTCTTTCAATGATAATAATAAAAATTACGGTGTGACATTTTCAGTTCGTGGGCTAAGTACATCAAGTAGTGGCATTCTGCGTAGTTTTGTCCACGCGTTTGACATCTTTGTACCACCTACGAAAGGCCGTAAGGAGGACACAGGAGACTACGAGGACGGATCCCAGATAACTTTTCCAGTCGGGTGTATCATGAAGGAAAGTTATTTGATAGAAGAAGGCCAAGACGATATCCATGGTCCTTGCAACAGCAACCGGTCCAGCATTCTCCATCTGCAAGGCTTTGGTCAACAAGATCTGCCCGAGAAATCCGCAGACACCGATCCCGATGCACTCAGCAACGTAAGTCCACGTTGTTGGCAATGCGAATCCGTCAAGTGCCACGGTGAGTACTGCCCCAAAGGATGCCAACACAGTCGAGAACCAAAACACTGTTACGGAGTAGTGAACATGTTTGAGCTGGCGGAGAACAATAAAAGCCAAGGCGGTCAACATGGCTGCAGCCAGCCCACAGAAAGTTCCAACGATACTTGTCCACGAGCCAGTGCTGATGAACCCGAAAGAGGGTTTGGACACGAGGAGGACACCGAGGAGCGTGAGTGCAATCATAGCCACGTCAAACCACGTGCACACCTCTCCGAGACACAGACACGCGAAAATTGAGACAAAGACGGGGGAGGTGAAAATGACAGTGGCTGCATCGGCCAAGGGGATGAGGTGAATGGAGGCGAAAGACATGACCAAAGCGACTGCTCCCAAAACTGCCCTGGACAGCAACAGGGAGCGACTTCCTTTTGGTCCGAGAAAACTGTTTTTTGTCGAAATCACAAGTGGAGTTACAAAAATTCCTTGCAGAAGTCCGCGGACGCCGAGGAGTTCCATTGGATGCAAGTCAGAAACTTTAACAATCAGTGCACTAGTAGCAAAAAATATACAAGAAATAGCCGCCAAAAATATCCCCACGGAGCATTTGCGCTTTGATGTCCCACTGTTGAGTACTTTATCTCTGGAGTTGACCTCATCGTCACCCCCTCCTCCTGTAGAACCACTAGAGCCTTTTGATTTGCTTTTGCTCAACAAATGATGGAAGCCTCCCGTTTTAGCTGGAGGTTTTATTAAAGGGTCTCTATCTCTCTCATTGTCATTATTTACATCAAAGTCTTCCGTAGCAGAGTGAAACGGGCTACTGCTAGAATATTGATCATCATCATTATCATCGTCGTTGTTCAACCCAATCATTACCATTGGATCCACTAGTATTACCTTATTTCCTCCGTTGCTTGTCGGCTTAGGAAAATTAGAGTTCTGTTGGATTCCAACATTGTTCACGTTGTTTTCCAGACGAGGGATGATCCCAACGCTTGTTTGCTTTAGAAAATTACTTTTCGGCTGGAATGGTATTTTTAAATTGAAAGTTTCATTGGGAGGCACGCGTCTCTCTCCGTTCGTAGCAAAAGAATTTGTGGTGGTCGCTGTTACAGCTGAAGCAGTCATCAAAGGTAAAGTTAAATGGTTTCTCATCGCATGATTTCTTTGCTGCAGGGAATTAATTGATTGTTGGAGGTTTCGCTGATGTTGCCTGGATGGGCGGACTAGAGGACACATCTCTTCTGGTTCTTGGGACGATATTCCTTCCTCATCCTCCTCATCTTCATCGTCTTCATCTTCTACAACTCCACCGTGCTGCCCTTCGTCTGCATTTGGCATTGACGATCTGTCTGATACTAAGGTGAGATTTTGGTTCTGACGACCTCTCCCAATAATTTCTGTATCATCAAACCCTTCTAAGCTGATTCCTCTTTTTGTGGGGGGTGTGCTATTTATCATCGTCACATTTTGTGTTTGCTCATCGTGTAAGGCGCTGTAAAGGGTTTTATCCATTCTTTCGCTCGATCTCGATCAATAAATGTATTGCCACTTTTAGTTATTAATACTGCTGCTGCTCTTGTTGGTGGGAATGGGACATACAACGCAGACAACGCTGATTTGCCAAAGGTAGATAGGCTTAAACAATTAAACAATATCACTGTTGTTGGAGATGTAGAGTTGATATTTGTAGGTACCTTGCCGTTATCTAACTATAAGATGTAGCTTGCTCATTTTTTCATATTTATTAGATAACAAAAAGGTGATTTAGATATACTAAAGTAATGCGTAGGCACAGAAGGCAGTTATGTAGCTATTATGCGTAGGTAGCAATCTTTTTGTGCCTATTTAAAAAGATTCGTCATAAAAGTTCTTTTGTTTCTATTTGGGGATAGTAGACAATCAACGACGGGGGATGTTGCAGCAACATTTCACTTCACTTGCTTGTTTCAAGATATTTTCTGATCTACTAAATCAGCATCCACGCACTCAGCTCAATACCACCAATTTGATCGGCACCTTTGCTGGCGTGTTGACAAAATCCACTTGTGCAATACTCTCATTGAATACATGTGAAGGTAGTAATCCTGCAACATATGAAAGACACAATCAGATCAGAATATCAAGTATTAATTACATATTATTTTAATCGTTATAGTTATGAAAATAGTTCTAGTTCTAGAATTATATATTTAGCTCATTAAGATTTAGTCTACAATTTTATTAGCTTTTTCATCGGTAGCTACTATTTTCTTATGTTGATTTAGCTTCACAGCATTTCATATATTAATATTATGTAAGTCGCAAATGAAGAATGCTCATTTTGCAAATTCATTGAATTTCTTTAAATACCTATTATAATTTGGAAAATAACAAAAAAACAATAAATAATTAGTAATTTCCCTTATATTATTAGGTTTCTGACCTAAGGGAGTATAAATTCAAGAATGCTACAGTTTTATTTCTAAGTAGTTAAAAGCATTAGCGTATATATATGCTTTGCTAAATGTCTGAAAAAAGTTAGCCAACATTTTTATTTTATTATATTATTATACTTAGCCAATTATTATTTTAAAAGATGTGATGTTTAAAATATTTAAAATATTTATTATTTGCAACAGTATAATATTTATAGCCAGGTTTCGGTAATTCACGGGAAACAAGAACCTTTAAAGTAACAGAATGTATTAACTATCAGTAATTAATAGATATATTTGTTGGCAAATATATTAATTATCAACATGTTTGCTAATTTAGTGAAAGAGGTTTACATTCTCAAAGCATTTTTGCTACTGTGTGTACCAATGAATTTAATTATCTTTGGTTGGTATAAAGATGTACTTATATCATACACATAGAAGATTTGCAATGCAATGCAAAAGTGCACTATAAAGTATCCGAGGTGCATTTTAATTACTCCAGATGTTTACCAGCTATGATTACTATCATTGCGATGTCCCTCCCTCCCTAATGCTATTGTTTTAGTAAGTAATTATTGTACTACCTAGATTATCATCTCGATCAAATAAAGTTAATTCCTATACACAGTGGAAGATTACTGTATAATAAGTATGTGGTAGGAGAAGGTAATAGTAATTTGCGATGGTAGATTTAAACGATGTGCTTATCAATCTAAATTAGGTCCCCATAGCTGTTAAGATTAACATAAATTACAACCTTCATTAGTCATAATTTAATTAAACTATTTACTGAATGTAAATAACGAACCTTTCACCATCCAGAAAGACAAGAAAACAATCAAAAGAAAGGAACTCCATGGGAGTTGCACTGTTGTACTGTGTTGTCAAAACCACTCGTGATCGATCAATGTTTCTAATTAGTAGAGTGGATCTGTATGCAAAAATTTATCAATTAGCTAATTGGAATTGTAAAATAGTGAGAGGCCGACTTTCTCCGACCCAAATGATTGTAAGAGCCGCTGAGTTTGGTAGAAAAGGAGCCGAGGTGAGTTTCGCGGAAAGACTTTCACCACTTCGACAATCCTACAATTACATTACATACAAACTTATATACTAGTCACATAATCAAGACTGAGCTATTCCGTTTGTACACAATAGTCAAGTAGGATACCTATAGGTCAGGTAGTAGCTATAATCCTAATAAAATTGCCTAACACCATGCCATACTATGATGGTAGTGGTAGTATAAAATATACATATTACAAGTTCCAACTTTCACTTACTTACACTACACTGACTACTTTACTATGACTGAGAAAGTAGAGAGGGAGAAACGTCGCTATAGTAGGCCGTAAAAGTAAAGAGCATGGGTAGCGTTTTACCATGGAGAAAAACATGGAGATGAAAATCGATAATTTAAGTTCAGGTTGCAGTGGAGTCGGAGTCACAGAGATATCATAATATCTACTTTCTCCTTTTAAACCATATTTTTTTGTTAGTTATACAAATGAGGGCAATAGTAACAATAAGCATAAAGACTCATAAAAAGCGACAACGGCCGCTTGTCCCGGTCCCGAATATCCAGGAGTTTTTTCGGAGTAGCATACTAGAACCGATCTGGGAATGCGACCTGTTTAAGCCCGGAAATGTCCCAGTTTTATTGTATGTCTCATTCTATTTTGGCTTAGTATAATATAAGGTATTTCTACAAACCTTTATTTCGAATCATGCTATTTATTTATCTATTTAATACACAAAAAGTTCAGGTTTTAGAGAGAAAAGCAGCAAAATTTTTTTCAAAATAATCAAATGCTTCCAGTATCATGGAATATTCCCCTACTTTGAATTACACCAAGTCAAAATGTATTTTAGAATTACAATTGCAAAGCAAATAAAATAAATAAATGCAGGTAAATACACTAAAGTTACAGATAAGATGCCAAATATGCTACAGATTATATTATACAATAGATTTGTAAATATTACGTAAAGGTCGGCACCGCTATTGATTACACACTGAATCAACTGCACTGACTGAATGCATACTTCATACGGGCCTAAACAAATTATTATTTGTACATCATTAGTTAACTGTAGATTTGATTCAAAACATGTCCACGTCCCAATGACCATTTCTCCACGCTAAAGTTAAATTGTTTAATGACACAGCTACTATTAAATATTCTCATCGTCAGCATAGTTTCAGCAATATTTATTTCAATATTTGCCTCCGTTTGGAAAATTACATTGCACTGATGCTATTACTCAGAATAGCTTGTAGCTAGAGTAGCTACTTAGCAATTATATTTAATTGCCAATTCCGACAGCAAGCTTGCAGAATTATGAGCGGATAACTTTGCATCTTTTGAGAATGCTGTGATTTGGCATTTCAATTCAGCCAGATTATGAGCCATGCCATGCCATCTCGAAAAAGTATTGTCAGTTTGGCAGATACTCGAAGCGATGAGAAACCCAGATCATATTATATTATGAGTATCAATTGTAAATGACATATTATATAATAATGCGAATTAACGTTACATATTAAATAAACTCGTAAAGTGCCTAATTTGAAAGATGAGACTTGAAGGCACAAGCTACTTAGGTTCATTAGGACCAGTTCATAGTACTAGCTACAACCCTTCTCACAAGGATTTTTATGCAGTTTCTTTAAATATAATATTATAGTATTAATTAAAAATCCAACAGTGCGTATAGCAAGTGCAACCTTTACCATTTTCGGCGTTTTGTAAGTTATAATAATTATCTAATGAACCGGAGACGTAACTGCTCTCAAGTCTCAAGTTAAGTTGCTGATTATGCTGCTGGCTGTTTTACTATTTACTAGTATAACATCTACTACTATCTACCTACTTTAAATTATTTGCACGGTACAGCTAACCCCCACTATCACTGGCGAATCGTACTACAAACCAGCTCCACCATCAAACATAATATTATTATAGTATAGAAAAAAAGTGGTGTTTACTCACACACACGGGGTTACGTTATATTGTGATATAATGCAGCACCCAACAATCATAATATAATAAATGGTGCTATACTTGCATACTATCCTTTTGGTATATAGTTACATTATTGACTGCGACTGCACCACTACTACTACTACTACTGCTCTATATTCCGTATAATAGTATACTACATACTACATACTACATACTATACTCTATGCTTGCATATTTTCTATTATAGAAAATAGTAGAATAATTTTATCAACGAAATCAAAGTCAAAACATGCACTCAAATTGCATCTGCACAATTATTTCGGCAATTGCATTAGTCATTGAAATGTGGACTACTACAGTAAATATGACTAAAACTAGTTACAACGCTGACCTAATAGCGAATATCATGCCAAAATGTCAATACTATGAATATGTATCAAGAATTTTCGATAGGCAGCTGATGCAATTAGCATACCGCATTGTAAATATATGCCCCAATGTAGAAAGCAACAAAGAATCTCCTCAATAGATGCAAAAAGACAGCTTCATGAAAACAGTAGTCCTCCGTCCTCCTACATTTTTCATATCATTACTAACTAGTACTAGAAACTAGGGCTCCCAGATATAGATATTATATTCTCTTATGCCATTCATGCCCCATGTAATTAGGTTACCACTAGCATATCTGTACAATGCATAGTGTGCATCAGGCTTTCTCAAAACATCTCATGTTAGATTTTAGCTACACTCCAAGTACACACACACAAAACGGAACGCCATACCA
>JAQFYC010001002.1:0-41746 GCA_034694165.1 Tomocerus mixtus | reverse complement strand
AAAAGTTGTACCAGAATTCTAATTCTGTAGTTGATGTATTTGGATCGGTGCAAAATAGAAGAATTGAATTTATTTTATAGTTAATAAGTACCTGTTCCGTTGAATTGAATGTACGTACATGCATTATCATAAGTGATTAATACTTACATTTTGGTATTTGGAATATTTTGTCATATTTGTGCCTATGTGTAATATTTTTCTGCGGGCGCCGCTGCGCCCACTCATTTTTTAAAAACAAACATAATATGGAAAGTTGGGTATTGTTGTAAAGCTGTTACCGTAAGGAGTCCAAATATGAGTCTCAATATACCCCAAAAATGGGGTAATTTGAAATTGTGTGGGAAATTAATAATAAATGTCTCTAATATGCCATTTAAAATATTTTCATCAACAAAACCGGTAGTTTAGTAAGAAACATTTAAAAAAAATGAAAAAATTAGATTACGGCAATACATTGGGACACTAGTTGCCACGGTTTATTTATTTTGCTATTAAACAACAATGCTTTCTGTTCTCATTCATAAGGCAGCTATGCTAATTAACGCCACTCTTTTTTGCTTTAGGTTCACATTTATAATTCCATATTGTACAAAAGACAAGTTTGTAAATAAACACAGTAGTCTTTTAAGTATTTAAAGCCGTAGACATGCCATGCCATTACCAATAACTAGAATTCTGTATTTATAATATTGTGTATGCCGCAATAGTAGAATTTATTTGCTGTAATATAAATAAGTAATTGTGGTATGTACCTGGTAGCCATTAATTTACTGTTACTGCGTAGATACAAATAATTGGCATTCATAATGCAGTTGATTATTTTAATGCGGATAAGACGTTAAACGTATTATTTATTTCAAGGAATGTTTGTGTGATTTGGCCTGATATGTATAGAAATATTTATTGTGGTAGCTTTGCTAAATAAGTAGATCATTTTGCTAATTGTAGTGCATTTGTAATTGTATCCCTCTTTCCCGTAAAATAGCAATGGTATTTAGAAAAAAGCGATTAATTCATACAATAGTATGCCGCTATACTAGATTACCTAGTATATAATATATAAGCACTAGTTGGCTTTATTTGTTTAAGAACCGCCCCCTCTCATCTCCCTCCCTCGTCTCCCTACAATTCTCACATCAAATGGGACGATCGGTGGGTGACACTACGTACAGATAGTCACTTAAAATTAAATTATTGTTTGGGCAAGAAAACTAAACAAAATGAGCTTTTCAATTAATTATTCTTAAATATTCACATTCTCAGATTTATAATATTAAAGAAGGGTTAGGAATATAATTGGAATGCGGATGTGAATGGATAAATAGTTTCCCAAATGTATTTCTAAGCCAATATTTGTTTTGTATTTGAATTGCAGGATTGGAAAATATCGGAAAGCATCTTGTTGGTGAAGACAAATGGCAAAACACATATCCTGCCTGGAGGGATTCCGAACAAGATGCCACAGGAGACTTCGATCCATCCGAAGTTGCCGAACAAGATATCGCCAGTGCTGTAATGAAATACTTTAATCTCGTCTAGTGAAATTAAAATATTATTGTCTGGTGTTTACTTGTGAGAATACGAGATTTGATTGTTGTTGGGTTGTTTGTATTTCAGGACCTTTCACCACACAATGAGCCATCCGATTCTCCAGATGAGGAGACTAACGACGAAAAGAACGGTGAGCTCATCTTCATTGATGATATTACTAAGGAAATGCTCTAGATATTAGAATTTCCTAATTCTCTAATTATTCTTTGCATTGGAAGTAGATTAAAGTTCGTTGTATTAAAATGCAGAATGTTTAGATAATTTTTTGCACCTGCTGCCGTACTGGTATTTTGTGAACCGTGCCTTTGGGAATCATGCCGGAGCGGGGCTTGGGCCTGGAAATCCCTCCGAAGAAGATCTGTCCGCAACGACTCCTAATTCCATTTTAGAGGCCTTTGATGCTCAACGTCTTAACTCGCTCCTCCTCCTAGAAACTCTCAAGCAACAAATTCAATTACAGGTATGAATAAACAATATTAATAGTTAATTAATAATTTGCTTAAAATATTATTTATCTCTAATTAAAATTATCTAATTATCTTCAGTCTGGGAACTCTCAACTCTTTGAGAATCCATTCAGTCAAGTTCAAAATCTGTCGTTGCTGTCGGGGGATGCGCTCGAGGCCGTCAAAATGTTATCAGGTGCCAACAACTCGACAGGTGCCAACAATTGTCTCCCGCTCACATTGCCCGACTTGACCATCAACATTGCCAACCATGAGGACCAAGAGGAGGGCGACCAACCTCTGGACCTCACCCAGAAGAACAAGTGACTACTTACTACACTTCATTTGCATAATTAATTAATTAACTAGCCGTTTCAGAAAATTAAGTTAGTTAATTGCATTCCTAATTAATTAATTATTAATTCACAGTTCAATTTCCTCTAACCGTGAGTTCATGGAGAACTCTATGAAATCCCGGAAGCCGTGGCCGCTAATGGACAGTGGGGAAGTGAGCAGCAGCAATGTAAAGGGGATGAAAGTGACGAAAATAGCCCCACGTCCCAATCAGCGGGCTGGAAGGGGCTACACGACGCAGGAGCTCGAAGCTGCCCTTAGAGACATTCAGAGTGGAAAATTAGGGACAAGGTACTTACATACTCATTTATGTCCATCTACTTTAAATAAAAGAGTAAACATTATTATAAAATGAAATAATTAAGATGAGTAAGACTTAGACTGTTAACGACTAGTTAAGTTATTATTTATTATGTATCGCCAGATACATCATCAATACATGTTGGCTGTCCGTAAGTAAGTCAGTCATTCCACGCTATAACTTTCGAACGCGTCAACTTTTTCAATTCTGTTGTAAAAATGTCATGCACATTATGACGTAGACCGAGGGGTTTATTACGTTAAGTCGGCCATTGGTCAATTACATGGCTTGTGTGTATATGTGTGTACTTAGAGTTCCAGGTTTTGCGTTACATAATTGTGTGTTTTAGATTTTGTTCTTTAAAATTTGGGTTTTGCGTTTTGGATTTTGCGTTTTTAGATATGAGTTTTAGATTCTGGGTTTCCAGTTTGGGTTTTAGACTTCCGCATAATGTCCACTACCGATACATAGGGACACCCATTGCCAAATGGTATATTATGTAGTAGGAGCGAAGAACAAGAAAGAATTTAACCCATTGCACGTTACGTACTACAATGCAAGGCTTGCCCAACTTGTAACGCAAAAACTTTAAAAATGCAAGCTATTAAATTATATGCCTATCTGATTCTAGAAGATAGTTAGCTAATGATTTCTGTATGCACTATTATTATATTTTAGCAAAAAAGAAGTAAAATTAATTAAAAGATGTGCTACAATATGCATAGTTATCTTAATTGTATTACATTTAAACACTGTACTGTAGCTACGTATTACGTATACAAGGTTACACCTCAATAACGTAGGGCCAGGGTACCTGAAACTCAAAAATATTTACATTTTATATTTAACATGTCATGTAATGCTATATTTTTTGCTGCCGTGGGATCCTGAAATATGAACACCAAGAGTCTATATATAGTATCTGTAGTGTGTAAATAAATAATGTCTACTTTTGCACATGATAAAAGTGAGTAATTAGTGTAGACTTTAGTGTATGAATGCATTTAGGTAGTCAGCAGGGCTAAAAATGAGTTAACAAAAAGAGGTGTAGCATCCACTAAAATAGAAGTTGGCTACGGATAATTCCTATAGATGAGTGGGCACAGTGCAGTGGGATTAGAAAAATCTTGCAAAAATGTTGAGAAGGACCGTGTAGAGTGTATGCGAATAAAATAATTAGAAAAGTGGATTTCACAGTTGCCTGGCCTGGCCCTGCAATTCAAATAGAATGGATTATTATTATGGATTATGTATTTTGAAGTGTGCAAAGTGTAGGAGTGAGTAAAGTGAGTATACATAAGTGTAAGAGTCAGTCTAGCGAGACAAATCAGGTTTTCTCATGCACTGCTGTCATTCGAACCAATTAATATTCATTGTACATCAAGAAAGCCATGTCCAAACTAAATACATCATAATAATTTTACAATAAATAGCAAGGAATGCCATGGAAGGCGAGGCGAGTGATGAATTGCTACAATTCAACGAGAAAACTCGAAAATCTCACTACAAAAACCTATACTAAACTATTTCTAATGTAATGTGGAGAAGCTGCGTTAGTATATTTGTACGCATCATCAAAACTAATCTTATTATCTTTCTAAATATAGAGTAGCTAGTTTCTATATATAAATATCTCACTTAAGTACGTATACACTCTTTCTTTAAATATATTAAGGTATGTGCAGAATACCTTTCAGCTTAAACCCTATTTTTGTACCTCTAAAATGTACATTAAAAATAATATTAAATATTTAGTATATGTTTTAGTAGCTACTTACTTAGATGGCTGTATACACTTTAACATTTTATTAAGCAATGCTACTAAACTTACTAGGTATCTTATGTATTTCTTATAAAGTATTCTATGAATTGGTTGGTTGCCGTGTAGCAACATCGTTTACTTTGTATTGTAGGTATATAATAGTATATGCATCCTTGTTTCCATAACCAATTTCATTTTTCAAAAAAGTCGAACGTAATAAAAGGAGATAAATAAATTTGAAAGGATGAGTTGGCCTAAAGAACGTTTGTTGTTTCTTTTATGTTGTGTTGCTCTGTTGCTGGTTGGTGTTGGTAGAGTGGTTGAGTGATTGATGGATAAACATGCTTAACATATACATAGAAGAGATGATGTTAGTTCATGAGCAGACAAGGTGAGATAAGCCAACAACTAGCGAATTTTATCGCCCGTTTAAATTAGCCCCAAAACAAAAGGTGAACTATCTTCCTTTTATACACGAAATAAGTAAATAGAGAGATAATCTGCAAGATACTAAGAAAACTAAACAAACAACAATTAACTAAGTACTGGTAGAAAGATGCACTAATTAAGAACTAAAGAGCGAGCCTTGTTTCAGCACTTTATTTGTTACAATTACAATACAGCGGTACTTCTAATCTGAACTACTCATTTAACTATATCTAAATAAATATGTAATGCTTCCTTAAGTAAATACATTGTTGCATGGATTGCATACAGTTTACCTACGATTGCAGGATTATTAGAAATTAGACCTCCCATTTAATATAAGCCAATCATGTGAAGGACATTGACGACATTTTATTTTTTGCAGACGGGCCGCTGTAATTTACGGGATTCCCCGCTCAACTCTTCGGAACAAGGTGTACAAGATGGGGAAGGACCGAAGTCGCCCCTACTTCCGACAGAAGGGCGGGGCAGTAGCCGGGAAGGGGGAGGAGGAAACGGAGGAAGGAGGAGCTAACGACGCAGGTGCCGCCTTGAGCCACGCCTTGTCTATGAGTGGAGGGGATGTGATGACGACTGCTGGCAAGTCGGTGCTCCTGCCCATGTTGCCACTCCCCCTGAGCGGACTGGCCGGTGTTGGAGGCATTGCCTCTGCCCTCTTGGCTGATGGAGGGGGCGGGGCTGCCGATAGCGGGGAGGAGTCAGAGTCCAAGGGCGGCGACGACGGCGAAGATTTGAGTCACGAGAAGCGGGTGCTCAAGGAATGGCTGAACGCTAAATTGTCCCGCCAGTCGAATCTCCTCCTCCAGCCTCCGAACATGCTGAGTGAGCACCTGACCAGTGGAGGAGGAGGAGGAGGAGGAGGGGATGTGAGTGATAGCAGTGACGCTAGTGATGTGTCCAGGCAAGACTTGCGCAGAGACGTGATACTTAAAATACCATCGTTGTTGAATAAGTCTAGTCTAAATAGAGCGATCTCTAGGAAAAAGCCGAGACGGAAAGCGCCCAAAGAAATGGACGAACTCACGGAGGCCGATTACAGAAAAATGAACAGGTACACCGTCTCGCCCCGCCCCCAATTGCTTACTAACTAACTAATATGTAGTTATATTTTGAAGGGATGAACTAATTGTAGTATTTCGATGTTTTTTAGCGATGCGTCATGCACAGTGACGATGGGGGAGATGCCAATGGACGAATCGAGTTGGGGGCACATGGGGAAGAACGAGGATCTGGGGAATGACTCTGGAGAAGACATGGAGACAGATGTGAGTTACTCTGGAATGGGAGGAGGGAGGAGGAACCACAATAGCCACATGAGTATGTACGACCGGAAGGAGTCGATGGGTTCCTCTAGTTCTGCCCAAGGCTCCGCCTCCAACTCTGCTGCCAATTCCACGGTCACCGACGCCAACGGGAAGAAAAGTCGGCCGAAGCGGGGGAAGTACCGCAACTATGACAGAGACGCCCTCCTCAAAGCTGTTCGCGCCGTTCAAAATGGGGAAATGAGCGTCCACAGAGCAGGTATGCGTATTGACATAAAATATTTCATTTAATCACGTGACTGTTAAGGGGAGGAGTAAAGGTGGAGTTTTCTATAGGGAGCTTCTACGGAGTGCCTCACTCTACACTCGAGTACAAAGTCAAAGAGCGACATTTGCTGCGTCGACCGAAGCGGAAGGGGGGCGGGACCGCCAGTCCGAAGCAGCCCAGTCACAAATCCAGTCCTGAAAGCAGTATGTCCGGTTCGGAGCCTCCCGCCGCATCCTCCCGTCTCCTGTCTGCCTCTGCGCAAGTTCTGGAGTCCAACCACCTGCCCCTGACACCCGACCTGCGGGAGAGTCTCAGTCGCTACTTGAACATCGGGGGGCAGGGCTTGAATAATTTGTATTCCTCCGCCGCCTCCTCGCCGGACCCTTCCTCCCGCTCCTCTAACAACACTTTGGTAAAGAAGGAGGGGAAAGGTGGTCGGGGGGACTACCACCGCCTGGAGAACAACCACGCCCTGGGGGGAGGGTTAGGACGGACGATGAGCAATCCCTTTCTGAATCTTTTCCACTTGGACGACCTCATCCGTCACAATCTCGATAACGATAGTCTCTTAGATTTGACCAAAAAGTCTTGAAATCTTCTGCCACTCTACTAAATATTCCAAGTCTGACGTAACGAACTGAACTGAAATACTTAATGATCATCAATCAATCACACTCCGCCCCCTTTTCATGTATTCACCTTAAAACAAAAAACTCCTCCTATTTATATTTTAAATATATATCCCAATTATAAATATACCTACACTTCTATTTGTCTCACCCTCCAGGTTAGTCAGAGACGACAAAAAAGTACTTACCTTTTAGCCACGCCCATAAGTGTCTCATTCCAGCCAAAAGAGATCAACTTAACTTACAAACCCTACACAACACTCATCATCACCAATCACAGTACATATTTCGATGATTCTGCTTTTGAGAAAGAGCGTTAATGAAATAATGTTATTTATAGTAATTACTTTATTGTACGTATAAAGTATTTGTCTCTCTATATGGAATTATTAAGACTAATTAATATTTAAAGAGCCCTTTGTTGTCAATTCTACCTACTCTATTGTAATTGTACTGCAGCGCTCCAGAGAATTCAGCCCTTTCCAAAAATCAATTGAGATCCGATATAAGACTTTCGATTTCCTAGTTAAATAGTTATCACAATCAGGGGCTGAACTGAATAAAAGGGAATTCTTTGGAAGCTTTAATTACATTCCAATTTTAATGTGATTATCTACTCCGAACAAATGACACATACCGCAATGTACGAACTAATATTTTATAATTATCCAATCATTCCAATGTTCTCATACATAACATTAACATAATATGTACATAAGTAATCAAATCAGCACGGTATGTAGTTATTTTGAGATAAAAGGAGAATTAATCGCAATTTACAAAGGAAAATATTTTATCCAGACCATCACACAAAATATTTATGTATTTAAGTATTTACTATGAAGTATGAAGTATAATATTTCTAATTCGCTTCTAATTACTATTCGCTGTAGTAGGTATTTGTATTTGTACTGTATAATGTATAAGATGCATGCACTACTGCAACTGCACTAGTTATCCGTCCATTGCTTAATGTCAAGCTATTTAGAATTTACATGTCATTGTGTATTGCGGAATTTGTTAAAAATGCAATGAGATAGATTCTTAGAGGTTATGGGGACTTGGACAGAAACAAATTTGCAACAATAACTTGGTTTTCAAAAAATACTCAAGAATCGGCCTTTATCTCTTTCAATTGTAATTATAAAGCAAGATCCCGATCAAGATCATTATTGTCACTCTTACCTATATCCTTAAGTAGTAAATACTATTAATCTTCCCGTTCATTTTCTAAAAATAGTTGTTTCATGGTAGTTAGAATTCTCAACTAATTACTATTTACTGATTTCACTAATTATTTGTTACTCGATATTACTTAATATGTCAATCTACCTAGACTGCATTGAATACAAATTCAGACTTGTGTCGAGTCTTTGAGCTTTTAGCAACGAATGGCCAAATTATTCATTCGACCAATTCAATCCACAGCTTCTACATAAATATTGTTATATCTGTTTTATTCTGTGCTGATTGTCAATTTTTGTGATCACACGTCTTACTTAGTCAGAAATCGAAATTATTATTTACCTAAACAGAAATGTTAATTAGATAATTTAGTAATCTATTACTTACTTACTTATTTAATAAAATGAGGGATTGCATATTTGGTCTCTAATCTACCATGGAGTTGTGTTGGTAGTTGGTATGATATGGTATGGTACATACTAATAAATGAGCATAGGAAAGAAGGGTTATGTGATAAGCTGGCAAAATTATACCTTCTAAAGGTGGCTATAGGAAAATTAATGCCAAAGGTGTGTGTTAAGTGATGACGGTCGGACGGACGGATAGATCAAAAATTGATCTGAACCTGACGGCACTTAAATAACATGAACTTTTAACTTTAACTTTAACGGTGCTTAGAGGGGGAGGAAACTACTTATAGGAGCTGTTTTTTGTTATACAAACCTATCTTATATAGGATTATACTTTAATTGTCTGTGACTTTAATGGGATGAACATTTCGTATGTGGAAGAAAGCAAAATTGGAGGTCAGGTCAGGTCAGGTTAAGCCAAATAGAATATCCATTTAGTTCCAGCAGTGAGAAGTAGATTAAAAGGAGAGGGAATATGAATTAGCTAAATCCAGGTACATTTATAAAAGTAATTAAAAGGGAAAACATTCTATTGTACTGATTATATTGTATCGTGAATAGTTATGAAGTGAATTGCCACAATTATATGTGTCTGCATGCCATGTCAAATGTCATATCATTAGCGATGGATCTTGTGATCAATGACCAAAGAACAAGTCTGGACAAAGCTAATGCCAAATTTTTTGTCCACATATATTTACTATACCTGCATGGAACGTTTAGGAACAAATGGATCATCGTCATCCAAACAAACCTTAAGCATAATGTCCAACTGTGTAACGTGTAACACTTAATTAGCCAACTAATTAATACTTAAATATTACTATACTGACAAGAGTTAGTCTACTACTCTACATTATAGTATCATGAATCATGATAGTAGTAGTAAATATATTTAAGCTAAATAATTTGTAATACATGAGCAAATCTTTGTTAAAATACTACATTATTAATTGTTAATATATTAAATATTGAAAAGTATTTAATTGTCAAGAGGGGGAATTGTGTATTAGAAAAGTTATTCAAGATATCTACACAGTTTATCACTATTGTGTCTTTTAATGAAGGATAATTAATATTTATATAAATAAGAACAAATTATATCGTATCTAATGTAATATGAATTATTTCTATAAGAAAATAGAATTAGGGAGACCTTACTATGTATTGTAGACATAATTGTCAGTATGGACAATTGCTTATTTATACAATACCATTGTCATTGTCGCGTACATAAGTTAAAGTTGGTAACTATTATTTAATAAGTGATGCTTTAAAATTTAATTTGTGTTACGCTAATTGTTAGACGGAGGGAGGAGGGAAAGGAGGCGACTTGGAGGGAGGGAGGAGAAAAGGGAAATCTCTTTTGGTCTCATTTGGTTCTCAAAAAAGTCAAGGGAATAATTGGAATGTGAGTGAGTCAATAGCCATACATAATAGTGTGTGAGATATAAAATAAATGTGCCCCAGAATGAGGGAGGGGGGAGAATAAAAATATTCTGGGTGGGTGTGGAGTAGATTTTGTGGTTCTTAATTGGTGTTATGCTGAGATAGGCGACTGACGGGGAAAGTAAAAGAGAAAGTACTTAGATTCGATTAGATAATGTGATGAAAACATTCCTTTTCATTGATCTACACCTTAGGTATTTTGTCATATTGTCGTTACGTTAATCTCGATACTTTGTAAGGCGATCAGCTATTGAGTAGCAAAATATTTATGTAGTACTAGGTAGAAATAACTGTAATGACATCCCATTTGAAATTTCCATTTCTACTTATAACGAATATGGAGGATGTTATTATTGGTTAATTACTCCATTGTTAAGGAGGATGTACAAGAAGTATTGACAAAGAGATAGTAGCGAGCATAATGTATGTAAAATAATATTAAGTAAAATAAGTGTACCTAAATAGTACTTGTATATTTTTATTTTGTGTATTTCCAGTACCAATACATAGGACTAAGTAGTAGTTCTCGTGGAATTTGTACTACTTTTTCGTGGGAGAGCGTTCTGCAAGGAGCGCATTACTTCTTCGTGGCTCGATTTTGAGGGTCTACTGACTTTTGCGTGGGGATACCTTTGCACAATACACTTTTTGCGTGGCATAGCACTAGATTAACTTATGCTCACGGTTCTCCATTTGTATTGTACTAGGAAAACCGTCACCGTTTCACCCCCTTTTGGAGAATACCCTTTTTTTGGAATGGAAAACAGGTTTGATTATTTTTAATGAGGTTAGGTAAAAACTCAAAACGAGGAATTCCCTGAAGATACCAATTCGCTGTGCAAAATGTCACATCCCATACAAAAGTACAAAAGTCCGGTTCATCAATTATAAATAACAAGGATAGAATATTTGTACATACATTTGTGTACTAATTAAAAAGTAGTAGGCGACATCAAAGACTTATCCGTTAGTTAATCTAGTGTTAGGCCACGCAAAAGTTAGTATTATTGTACAAAAGGTATTCCCACGCAAAAGTCGGTAGTCCCTGAAAATCGTCCCCGAAAAAGTATTACGCTCTTTGAAGAACGCTTTCCCACGAAAAAGTACTACAAATTCCACAACAACTAATTACTAGCCAATACATAGATACACTTATTTGTACACTAAACATCACTTTTACTACAAATCTCCCATGCTCTTATAAATGTCTCATAAAGCATCACAATTTTAAGTTATTCTAATAAATAGTAGAGATACGTCGTAGTATGTAGAGTGTTTATTATATTTATTGTAATATATATATATTGTAATAATTAGTATAGAAAGTAGATTAAATTAATTAAGGAGTTAAAGAAAGATATACAGGGTACTCATTAACAACGGTTCCCCAGCTCGTACGTTCCCAATCCTAATCAAATCAAGTGCTAATGTATCAGATCAGATCAGGCACCTAAAATACAAGTATCGTTGTAAATTGTATTCTAATTGTACATACATAATATAGAATGAGATTGTGTAAAGAAATAGTTGTAGTTTAGTAAGCGGCAGTAGAATAGTGAATAGAGATGAGATTTTATGAATAGAAATTTGCTTGGCTGTTTTGTTTGATTTTTGGTTGGATTCGAGTCATTTTGTTTGTGAGTGTATCGTAATGTTATGTGATTTATTTTAATTCGATGTGATTAATCCAATTGTCATTCAACTTAGGAAAATTATATTGTTATCTTGTGCTATAATCAACTAAGCATTAACTAGAATGCTTATAAGTACTTAGATGTTTAGATAGTAAACGTATTTGTAAGGTAGTTTTAGTAATTTAATGTTTTGTCACCTCTGACCTCTACCATCAACTATATGCATATTTGCGGGGGACAACTTTATTAATTATGATGCTGCCATTTGTTGTGCTCTGACAATGAGATGAGTGAATTGAAGATGATGATTCTCCTCACTAATACTAATATGTAAATAAATATTATATACAAAAGTAATTAGTATTGCTTGATACTTAACAAGGTTATTATTATACACAAGTGAAGGGATTAGATGCTCATTAATTGTCAATAATTGTATTAGTATTTGCTATAATTGATAATATTGATGCTGACTAATTGCTAGGTACATATTATTAAATAAGTTTTTAATTAAGTATTGTTAAGTATATGTTATATCTGAGGTTAGATACTTAATTACATAATATATATAATTAAGTAAGAATAAAACTGAGAATGGTGTAATTGAGAGAGATACAAAGATATATTAATAGTAAAGAAGATTTCATGTCATGTCATATCAATTCAAGTTTACTCGACGAGTTGTATTTATTGTTAAGTAATTATAATTAGTAGATTAGTACTTGTATTTAGAGCTAATATTCATTAATAATATTTTTTGTTTGACTGCTACGTACACAATATTGTGTATTTAATAAATAGTTAATGTTCGGCTGTTTTGCTCTGATGATAAGGGAGGAGATGAGATCTCTAGTTTCCTTTCTTAGATTCGTCCGTTCATTTTTGTTGTGAGGGGTTTTATGCTCTTATTTGTATTTACATAAATAATTCTGTACAGAGTAGAACAACAACATAATATTTAGACAAATATTTAGACACTGTTCATTTCTCTATTATTGTTATTAGTTAAAAAAGTGATTGTTGTTGTTTTATGTTAACGAGGTAGCTGAGATAAGAGCGGAGCTCGACTACAATACCCCTAAAGTACTACACTATATTGTAATTTTCAAGTTCTTAAACAAAGAAAAAGCTAGTTAAATAGTTTTAGGTGTATTAAATGATTACTTGTAAATGTGAAAGTAA
Organism: Tomocerus mixtus; assembly: GCA_034694165.1. Taxonomy (NCBI): domain Eukaryota; kingdom Metazoa; phylum Arthropoda; class Collembola; order Entomobryomorpha; family Tomoceridae; genus Tomocerus; species Tomocerus mixtus. The sequence continues at coordinate 28,866 of JAQFYC010001002.1, read as the reverse complement.
ATGTAACCAAGTAAGTCTTTTCTAGTATTATTTATATCTGTATTATACGAAAGCATTCGAAGGAATAATATTGTAGGGAAGAGAGAGAGAGGAAAGAGTAGATTTTTTTTGTTGGCACACTTCACTCACACACTGCGCTAGGGATTGCCACTGAATTTCGAGTTTGAAAAACGAATAAGAATTCATATTAGAAATTAGCCCTGAAATCTTTTCTCGGCGTTCCGAATATATTTTCTCAGGAATGATTTGAGAAAGTTAGATTTGAGAGTTATTTTTTTAGAACCAAATTTTCTTTACCCTGAGATTTGAACTATTTATTTATAATTACAACCCTTCAGTTGCTAAAATAAAAAATTGAATTTTAAACAATACTGCTTAACAATGGAGCTATAATTAATGTTTTTGCTTATAAAAAAGTGTTCAGAAATTAATATTTGACTGAATATGAGGTAGGAGAGATAGGAGAGAAGGTGATTTGAGATTTTGTGATGTGATGTGAGCTGAAGGAGGAGGAGGAGATCAGGTTGTTCAAAAAAGAGTTTTATTTAATGTGTTACTGGCTGGGCTTCGTTTGTGATGTGAGTTCATTTTATTTCAATTAATGATGTCAATTTACTCGACAGTCTGAAAAGAGTCTTATTTGCTCACAATATTTTATGTACTTAGCTATTTATTAGTTACTGAGTAATACTATAGTTACTAATTAATTGTAAGCTTAATTATTATTATTATTATTATTAAAGGTTAATGTTGATATCGCTCCATAGGATATTTATTTATAGGACTACAGATATTGTTGCCCCCGAAAATGGATAAAGCACAGAGAAAAACTAATTTATTATGTGTTGGTAGTGATTTGTCACGAGTTGTCCTACTGTGGACTTAGTTATTGATGACAAATGCATTAGTGCAATGATGTAAATCAATTGTTGTGACAATTAAAGGAAGTTGTCCTGATAATCATGGTATGCTAACGAAAAGTTAAATAAATAACGTATGTAAAGTAAAGTTACGTATTTAGTAAAACTGTTGTGTTTCAGTTCAAAAAGTAAACCCATTCTAGTGTGCCCCTTAATTGCTATCCTTAATTGTTTTCGTTATTTAGCAAATACTTAGAAAATAATGTTAATTAAGAGTTAATTGTCTTAAAAGTAGATTCGAGTTTAATATTTCTGAAAATGGGATTGTATGTGCCGTGCAGTAGAGCTAGAGATACCGGATTATAGAAAACGTGTACATGGACAAGTACGTACGGCTACAAACTACATACACGCACCAATCTTGTACTTTTCTTTGCATTATATGCAATTAATCTTCCAAACTCTATTGCATTTAAATTCTAATGGATTTGCATTTGAGAATAAATGTGGTTGTTAGAATTACTATTTATATATTTGACTTACCTCTCTTGTCGAAATGTGCCTACACAGTTATGCATGTACAACAAAACTCAACACAAGGCCAAGGATCTACTCCATAAATAAATAATATTTAAATATGGAATTAAAAGAATTAAAAGAATTAAAAGAATTAGCTACTTAACTTACAAATACATAATTGCCCATTTTTGTTATAAAAGTTCCCCTTTCTTATTAATATTGACTTTGTGTACTAGTACTAGATTGAGCACATACATACAAATATGTACATGCAAAAATATACACTGAAGAAATTAGATAATGAAAGTATTTTGTGGATTCCCATTATCCCTCTCAAATTATTTAGCTATATAAATACATATAAACATATTAATTAGGTACAAATCTATTTAATTACCGATAATACCTATATAGCTATTTATTAGGAATAAAATTGCTATTATGTAAGTCAAAAGGAAGTTTGGTACTAGATTAATACAAGTTTTGGTGTGTCAGTTAGGTAATTAAAGCTATGACGTTGATGTGAAAAGGATTCTCCCAAACGAACTATAAGAAATGATAATAAATATGCATTTTGTATGATCTTGTAAACAATTAATAAATGCTAATATCAATATAGAATACTATATCAAAGAAATGTAATTATTAAATACACACAACAAAGGTTCTTGCCCATTTATACATGGTACATACTACTATAAATATAATCATTAATAATTAATAATAACTACTACAATGACTGTTTTCATTATTATTCAATTGTACGGTACTATTACTGTACAGAAGTAAAGCTAGATACTAGAAATAATAATATCTCTGTATTATGGATGAAAATGAAATAGATATTATATTATGAAGGTGAGATAAATGTATCCACAATACACTAACGAATTGATAGATAAATTCTGTTCAAATTACTACATAAATATGTAAGCCAAGCTAAGCCACAAAACAAAATAACTCTTAACAGTCGTCCGTAAAACGATTATGATATAAATTTATCAAATGAAGAAATCGAAAATTGTGATCTCAATCATTGAATAATTGAATAATTAGTTAATCTGTAGGAAAGGTAGGAATTAAAATTAATGTGGAAAGAAATTTAGGGGGTGTGTGTATGTACAAGAGTCCTAAGAAACCTAAATGAGAGAATCAAACATCACGGAGGAATAGAAGGAAAAAGATCTCGAATTCTCAAGTAGTAGATTGTCCTCTGTTATGTACGTTCCACTTCTTTATTCGTTTGTATTGTAAGTAGATTAAGTAGATTAAGAAGTTAAGATTATGTCTCTCTCTACGAGTACGAGTGCTACGAATTAAAAAGTGTCAAATATTTGTATGTGCTACATAATACGAGTTTAGGCTTAGATATCTTTGTAATGGAGGAAGTGTTGTTGTAATTTTAGAGAATGGAGGAAGTTAGAGGAGTTCAGTTAAGATTTGACTAGAATATTCTATAAGTAAGTAACTTGACTAATTTAAGTAGATTTTAGTATTTAGTTAAGAATTATAGATAAAAAGTATGCTTATCATCGTAATGGTAGTGTATGGACGTAGTAGGTAAAACCACACCTAAGTAAAAATAGTAGCCAGCTCAGCCTTGTGCGTTGTGCCTACACATTCTTTTCTACAAATGAAAATTCAAATACTGAATAAATCTAATATGAAACATTACACATACACAGAATTCCTCTTTCATTCAGCATCTGAAAATCATCCATTTAATTTATCATCCTGCTCTGCACTCTCAAGATAATAATTGATGAAATAAAGTCAAGAAGTTAAAGTGTACTTTCGGAAGAATCGTGCATAACAATTTATATTTCGTGTTATTTAAAATAAATAATTTAAATTTATTCAAAAGACTAACACTTCAAAGGACATTCATAAGTTTCCATGAATTTTGTAGTATTTAGCTAGAGGTGTTGGGGCACATCCAAACTGAGACAGGATTTTGCTGTTTACATTGGCTACGTAGGTACAAATATTATTTAATTCACATTGGATTTTGCTGTTTGCACTTTCTACGAACAATTATTATTTAATTCACATTGGAATTCACATACGTAGTGCTCTTTTGCGGCCGTCGACGGAAATCTGTAACCTGTCCGGATTTTAGTCTTCGTGCACCAGATAGTTTGCGAGTAGTGTTTTCCCAGGTCTGCTGTTTTTTTAACGTAAATGGGAGTTAGGTTTCAAAACTGAAGGTTACGCCAATGCCAATATTACAATCATACAGATAGCTCCGGTTTTAACGGTAAATTAAATTGATCGCATGTCAATGGGGAATATATTTCGTAAGAGTAAGAAGAACTAATTAAAGATTCTTCAGATTCAGAGCAGAAATGAATTAGTTGCCAATTAAATAATTAATTAATTGGAGAGATGGTTTGATACGGGGGAACTGACTCCTATTACAAGTTATTACATTACACAGGTACTCAAGATACTGCACAGGGAGAACATATTGTAAACAGAGCCAGTAGGACATATTCCATATTGAAAGGTCTCCAACGTAGATATACCGAAGGAAAAACAGAAGACTTGGTTTGTAAATTAAATAATTAGTTGGGTAGATACACAGATAAGTACAGCACATGGACTACAAATAGATTACGTTGCAGGGCAACTACTAAGTCCGATAAACTTAAATTAAATTATTGTTAGCCGTTGCATGTGTCATAAGGGCGATAAGGGATTGGTTAGCCTCCAACACGGTGCGAGCATCTGTCAGCCAATCTCTGCAAATTTCTCGAGGGAGACCTGCAAATTATGTATGCGAATTTATTCATTATTGTATTCATAAAACCCCAATTTGTACCTATAATATAAATAGCATATTTTACCAGAATGAGAATGTAATTTGTACCTTGTATCCTATTTAGAACACACACAGCATCGAATAGCTCTCCTCTTTTTAGATGAAAGGCAGTTTTGTCTAGAATTTCAAAAGGAGTACTCGCTGACTCTATCTCACCTTCTGTAAATTAAATTAGAAACTGTTAGAGGTACGCAAACAATACTGGACTAATTTACAAATGTGATGTTAATAAGAAATACAAAGATATTATTCTAATCGCCAATGGAATGGAAGATGAGGAATTAAGTATAATTTTCAACGTACCGCATTTTGTTACTAGACTCTCCTGAATAGAACCTAGAAGGTATTTCCAAAGCGTGATGCTTTCCCCATTTTTGAACAATGCAACTTTACGGCAACTTGAATCGACGACGTTGAAAAATCTTACACGGAGGCTCTCAGTACTTTCCACATCATCAGGAAGTGTTTTTAAAAGTCCAACAATCATTGAATTACCAGAAAATTCCTTGAGAAGTGACTCTACAGAGTTAAAGAAACGTTAACTTTTAATAATTCAGTTTTTACTAGTTTTGATTTGGATTTTGAATCAGTCAAATTCGAACCTTTACTAGCAGGAACAGTTTTGGGAGTTGTGGAATTCTCTTCCCCTTTATAATTAATTTGACGGTAAAGAACATTACAATACGTCCATAGCTTTCGTGAACGTTCGGAAACAATTTCTTGCTCTCGTCTCCCTGTAATAGATTCATTTGCATATTGAATTAGCACAATTTGAGATTCCCGGACAAAATCTCTTGCGTGACAAAATCTAGCATTGACAAAATATCTCGCCTGACAAAGTATCACACACTGCATTGGAGAAGTTTTATACAGGCCCAACAAATTAACTACTAGACACGTAAACTGATTGTACAAGATTAATTTATTAATCATTTTAATTATTTAGTGTAGTATTTAGTACTCCAAATAAGGTTATTATTCCATTTTTTTTCATTAAATCAGCAGCGAGACGAATGGAAGTATGTACTAAGCATGCATATGTATATACACTAATGTGTGAGATTTTGTCGCACAAGAGATTTTGTCAATGCGAGATTTTGTCACACGAGAGATTTTGCCCTATTACCAAATTTGATAGAGAATGATATAATACACAGTAATACATGAGATTTGGGACAGACCTCTCAGAGCTTGCTCCATGGCTGCCAAGGCGGCGGTCGCCTGTCCATACTTAGCTCTAAGTTCAACCATATGCTCAGCCTCGGACACCTCGCTCCCTAATTTTAATTTTCGTTCGTATTCATTTCTAAGGACATTTTTGGAGTGATCGATTGTTTCGTGATAGACTTGGGCCTGCCTTGTCAACGCTGTTATTATCTCAGCTTCATACTTTTGCTTTAATTCTTCCACCTACAATAATTATAACGATAACACATACAAACATAGTTAGATTTTTATCAGTAGTCATCAAAATAGCCATACGTTATTGCTAGAAAAAGTATTAAAATTGCGGAAATGTAGAGTAGAATCCTATTAATGCTCCAATTATCATTCATGACTATGTTAAGGGGGCAAATATGGAGTAGATTTAAATAGAAAATAATTTATTTTATTAAACCAATTACTTGTGATGCTTGGGCAGCAACTTTATTTGATAATTCTGCGAGTGCGGTTGCTGCCACGGAATCAGGTTGTGAGTTTTCGGCGGTTGTCTTTTCCTCACTCTTTTGACTTTCTGTTAGATGCACAACTGAAAATAATAAATTAATGTAAATATAATTACCAAACCAGATCAATTTTTTGCCCACTTTTTTAAATTCATGTTTAATTAAACATCTGACATTAAAAATAAAAAAATAGTTTCAGCGTACCCTCTTCCACTTTCTGTTCCTGTACTTCCTGTTTAGTTTTTTCCTGAGTTTTCTGTTCGCTCTTTGCCTGTACGCTCTCCTGGACAGTCTTTGCTTGGATGTCTTGGGCACTTTTTGATTTTGAATCTTGGCTACTTCTGAGTATCTGAGTTTTCTCTGGAGTCCTTTCAGGGGCGGCCATAACTCTGTACAAATAGCAAACAATTTCCCCAATTACAACTCAAATTGCCTCTTAAAACATTTTCGATTATTTGCCCACGTTAAAGATTAAAGTGGACAAATTGTGTAATCATAAAGCAAAGCAAGTCCCAACCACCGGATAAGAATCAATAGTAAATACACTGAGAATTGTGGGAATAGAAAAAGATAAAATTATGTAGGTATTATAGTATTTATGTACTGATTTGTGTTATTTTTGACTTTTAATCCTCCGGTTTCAGTGACTGCCAGTTTCGTTTCAGTTTTTTTCTTTGTAATTGGCAACTGATCATTCACCCACGTGAAGGGATCACTCTTATTTTCGTTCCAGTAGTAATAGGTCGCTGCTCCGACCCCTGCAGCCACTCCCAAGGCCATCACGACCTTCATTCCTCCGCCAGAACCTCCTCTGTAACAGTTTAAATAATAGTTCAGTCCACGTCAATTAAATCAAAATCAAGTCTTAGTTGGTAAGGTAGTTAATAAATTATTTTACGATCTGTCGCTCTGCCGTGGGATTTCGGTGTTTTGGGGCAATCTCTGTGCTTGTGTGGCAAAATTACAGTCCTTTTGAGACATAACAACTCTAGCACCATTGTCGACCTAAATAACAAAATCGGAATAGTTTATTTCTACAAATCTACATAAATTTTTACTCCATTTTTACTTGTCTTAGTTTAATGTTTTAGCAAAGCAAATGTAAATGGGGAGAACGATTACATTTTAGTCCCAAAAATGTTGAATGGCTTACAAAACAAAAAATATTGCAAGTGCAGTTTAATATCCATATTTTAAATTTTGAAAAAAGAGAAGCGTACCCGAATTCGCCGTAAAGCAATATTCATTGTTTTCAGTCCAACAATCCGAGGAGTGCCCATGATTTCCAATTTAAACTTATTAAAAAATTATGAATTAGAGCAATTTGTCAGCTTCCGTCCGACCAATGACCAATACTAATTTTCTAACTACACCTGAAGTTAATTGATGACCATAACTAACTGCGGTTTGTGTTTGGCTATGCCGCTGCCGTATTGCATTGCCGTACCTTTGCTTCCCAATTATTTGGTTCCCACGTCGAATTCAAAACCACGGTCATTGCAGTCACGCGGAAGTCGACCGCCTTTTTTAAGTCTTTCGGAAGCACACACCGCTACACATCAACCAAGAACAAAGTGTTCTATTAGTATAGAATAATTCAGAGAACATAGATCATACGTGTTCGTGTTACTATATTGAATAGTGAAACTTTTCACAGTTTTGCTCTGTCAATTAACAATAAACAATTACGTCATTTTAACAATTGTATAGCGATTATACGGTTTTCTGTCTTGTTTATTGTTTATAAATTCAAAATTTATTTTTCCAGCAATGCAAGTCAATGGTCAAGTTTGTCACCAAATTAGGACAACTGCTACTCGCGTGTTTGTGTTAAGAAGACTGCCACCGCCAACCGTTATCAAATGATACAGACTTCAATGATTCTAGGACCAGGACGGAACATCCCTTATCAAGGAAAAGACCGGTGACAGAAAAGACCGGAAGAGAGAAACGCCCTGGTTGTGCAGTACGCATACTGACTTTTATCATTACAAATATTTCCAAAATTAGTCTTACCATCGAATAAAATAAAACGGGACAATTTTGAGGGCCTAGTGACTTTCGGGTGGGGACACCTTTGCATAATACTGACTTTTGCGTGGCACTTGATTAACTTACTTATGCGCGGAAGAACTTCAGCTTTAGTAAAAAATACAACTGTCAACTTATTAGTCGAAAGGCTAAACATAGAATATTAAATATATGTGTAAGCAGATATAGTGCATAGACTATAGACTGTCGTGAACAGTGTTACACCACGGCACCGCGGACAACCTCATTTGGAGGATAGTCCCTTCTTTGAAAGGCAAACAAACAGTGAGAAGAGACTGTTTTTAAATAGGTTAGGTATTTTAAATACGCAAAAGGACTAGTTCCCTGAAAATACCATTCTTCAACGCAAAAGTCAGTAGGCCCTCAAAAATTGTCCCCACGAAGAAGAATGCCCCTTTGAATAACTCTGTCCCACGCAAAAGTATTACAATTCCACACTAACTAATTACCAGCCGTTAAAGAACACCTCTCCCGGCCACTGTAATAACAAAGGACCGATCCTTCTATGGCTGCATAGGGGATCACCTGTTCTCTGGAGATACGAAAAGTAGCTGTGGACAAAGACTCCGCAAAGACAAAGAAGATGCTCAATCTAGAATGTTTGAGAAAGTAAGAACTGTGAGACTTTAATTTGTTTGAATATTTATTTACATTTTATTTAAAAATTAAATACCTCTATGAACCCATCGTTTGAATGGATTTTACAGATGGTGAAAAAGTTTTGGGGGAAACCAAAGTACAATTTAGACGGCCCTTACGAGCCTTGCCACAAAAGAACTAAAGGCCTAAAGTAATTTTGTAGAGTGCTCTAATTAAATGGAGATAGGTACGTCCATATAAATTAATAAAAATGTGTAGTGTTTTTTACTACCCTCTAATGTCTTATAGTTGATTCATTGATAGTCTTGCAATTTATAATTTTACAATTTCAGCTATTGCGATTTTAAGTGTATCCTTTCTTTATGAAATGACATTTCATGATATGTCTCGTAGCAAACTTGTAGTAGTGAGCTAATTGGAGAAAAATATGGCCTACTAATGTTAGCAGAGACAACTAATTGTGTCAATTATTGGCTTACCATTCATTTTGGTTTTAGTCAAATATTTTTTGTTCGTTGGATCTCAATTTTTCCAATGCATGTACATAACTACCTTGAAATACTTAAATATTTGCTGAGCTTAAGGTAAATCAATAATTGACAAAACTAATTATATCTATTATTTTATTACCAGACCTATTTTGCTCGAATTGTCTCCGGTTGTACGTACGCACATTCTTGTGATATCTATTGTGATTGTATATAGAACTATTGCAGAACAAACGTGTTGCATTGTATAAAAGAACGCTACACAACAGTCAGATCAGTATAATACGCATCTTTCATACATCATCTTACCAAAACTAGTTCTAATTTGACATTTATTTAATTGTTATTACTATATTCTATACCGCAGTCACGGTTGGAAGCGACAGTGATGTGAGCATTTGGATGGAATATCTTGTTGATCAATATACATAATATAAATTTGGTTTCATTCTTAAGGGGTTTTACCTCATTCTCAAGATAAAAATATCTCATAATAATTTATTACCTATTTATATTACAATAATATAAGAAAGTATAGGCTATCAATATTTAGTTAGTTATGGTTTTGTCTGTATTAGGTACGACTACTACGCAAAATGCTTCATCCGAAGTCCTATATAATATTTTTAATAAAAGTAAGTACCTAAATGAATATATATCTGTCTTCAAATATTTTTGTATGGTCAGTCCAGTAAGCTAACCAAGATCAGTATGAATGAACTGTATTGTATAGGTATAATATAGTATATCTATAGTAATGTATAGGATTATGAAAAAGGCACCATAATATTTCTGCTAAATAATGTATCCTGTCGCCCGTCTACCATTTAGTCCATTTATTTAAGTTGTATTTGTACATTACTGCACAGTCCATATGTTTTGTTAATTATTGTTCTGTCGCTCGTCTCTACAACATTAAGTAGTAGGAATTCCTTCAAAAACATGGGTTTAAAATTGTCTAACTTAAGTACATTCTTTTATATTGTATTATAATTTCTAATCGTATGTAGGCCTCATTGTGCTTTAGCTCTTCTCTCTTGATTCTTCTTGGCCTTCAGCCACATTTGGTGAATTGTTCTGTAGGACACTTGAGACAAGTAGTTCGGTAAGAAAAATTGTCCCCAGCTGATGCCAAACAACTGCAATAAATAATAATCAAATAATATTATAATATTATAAAATGAAAAAGTGATCTAATTAAATAGAAAATGTGAATTTCTTACCATAACTCGATGTGGTGGGTAGGCTGCTGTTCTTGTTTGAAGTCCAATTGTTTTCAAAGCAACTTGAGTGTATTCTGTAGCGGAAGGAGCTGTGTAGGAGGATATCCTAATTCGACTCATGTTGGTGGCCACATAGCCAGGCAGCACACTTTGAACAATGATACCCTTGTCTCCATATTCAGTGACTAAATCCCGTGTCAGCTTATCCATGTACGCCTGCAAATTAAAATTTTAGTTTACCAAATCCAGCAAAAGACTAATTGTTAAATATTTTCAATGCTGTTAACAATAATGTTAACAGTTTATTATTTTACTTTTGACGCTCCGTAGAGGCACATGAGAGGAGTTGGGGCTACTGCGGCGATGGAAGCCATGTTGACGACGACACCTCGACGTCTTTCTGCCATTTTTGGCATACAGATCCTCATCATCATCGTCACGGACATAATATTGCAGAATATCATATCCTGGCAGAGTTTGTCGCCATTTGGCATGTCCAGAAAGTATTCAGGGTAAGGATAGGCCATCCCCACATTGTTAATCAGTGTCCCAATCTCCAGTCCTTCCAATTCTTCTCGGATTTTGTCGTAGATTTCCACGTTCTGCGTGAAGTCTATCGGAATTACTTTTGTCTTGACTTTAAACTGTGACTCTAATATTTTAAATTCAATTAAACAACAATAATTAACGTCATTTAAATATTATTGCAAAATAAAATTAAAAATTATTTATTATTTAATCACTTTACCTATTTCTTCTGCAACTTTCTGCAGTTTATCTAATGATCTACTGATGAGAACGATGTCAATCCCTAGTCTTGCTAACTGAAAATAACAAAAATGCAATTTATTTATTAATATTAAAATATGGTGATAAGAAAGACACAAACAAATTTGTATCGTTATCGGTCATTTTTTATAATAATATAATAAGCCTGTTTACTAAAGTAAATAGAACTTACTTCTTGAGCATATGCCTTCCCAATCCCGTCGGTAGCTCCCGTAACAACTGTAAAGAAAATTAAACCGAGTTACATTTTTATATTTCAGATTAAGAATCATATTTAATTTAATTCAACAAAAAAAGAAGCCAATATACACCCAGCACATCATCCTACTAACTCAGGTTTCGGAAGGTTGTCATTTTAAAATTAAGAGGACACTTCTAAAATAACCTAAAATAACTCAGGTACATGTATTATGTGAAAATATTGATATCAAATGTTTTTCGACTGTAGAAGTGCAACTCAGGTAAATTTAATTAAGTATACCTGAAATGTCATGCTCTACAAAGATTTGTGAAGAAATTAATTAGTAGGACGAAGACAGATTAATAGACACACAATTAATACATTATTACAGAAATTGCATATACGTTGGGCAAATGGACAGCTACAAGCTAATTACTAATTGTAAATGGATGGCCTAACTTGTCACTCGAATAAAGCTGAATTACAATTACAATTACATTGAATCTAAATCTAATTAGGTAAATATTGTTTCTGCATCCTTATAGTCGTTCTCACTGGCTAACTCATTTTTGACGAAACATGTTGAAAAGATACGGATGATGTTGCCTTTGGTCCCATGTTTTGTGTACGTGACGAGTCTTTCAGAAATTCAATTCTGTTCCCAATTGTTGACAAATTATTATTTATGTATAATAATCAGAGAGGAAAGGGCATTTGTCGCAATGATTTCATTCAGATGTTTCCATATCACTTATCATACATATCACACATCACACTGAGGATTAAATAGTCGAGTCGAGTCTAGTAAATATGTCGCATATATACTTATATACTTAATACTTAAGCTATACTTATATGATCAATATAGACCAACATTTATTCTTATTTAGTTAAATCAATCTCTACAGTCGTAATAATTGTTAATCTTTAATTATAATTTTACATCTGCGTAAGCGTTCCTTAATTGTGTCCCTTGGAAACAGAAAATTGACTAAATAATATAAAAAATTTACTTTATACTACTATAATAGTTTAAAGCATTCTCGGAATAAACCTAATACATACGTTTATTCCGAGAACTGCTGTTTAAAGTTGAATTAAATGCTAAGCAATTCACAAATTATATCGTGTCATTTATATTTTATATCTTGCTAAATATTCTTTAAAATATATTTGGAGATATTTTTATTTGCTACGCACACTCGCACACATATAGGTATTAACAATTAATATATCAGAGAATATTATTTTAGGAATCATTGCGTTTGCTTTTATAATTGCAGGAAAATTTGCTATTACAAGCTGACAAATTAAAAAGCGTTTGATTTTGACAGGGGATTAATTATGCAGCTAGACCAAATCAGGCCAGGTGCCAGGTAGCTGGTAACCTTGCTAAATAAATACACGTATTTAGTGTTATGTAATAAAGTGTACTACGTGGCTACTGGCTGGCTGACAAGCAGCAAATAAAAATACCATTTTCCCACACAGCGATAAGTTGGCCACTTAAAATGGGACTTTGGGCCTCCAACAAATTCCATTGCATCAGAGTTTATTTATTATTACTAATTGAAGTAGACTACTCATACGTCATATCTGTACTTAATACAATATTATAATATCACTTATACTCATGCATGCTATTTATAAGCTCTGAAATTTTTAATAGCAGGGAATGTTCTGATTGTGGGAGTAGGAAATCGCAGTGTATCTACCTACAGTATATCCTTATATATCGACATAACGGATCACAGAAACCACTGCACATTAAGAGGAACAAATATTTACAAGTACATCTTAGATATTACTTTTATCATACCTTACATAATATTGTTAACAAGTTTGCTCCAAGTACCTTAAGACTGGAATACTCTACTACATAATAAGTTACATGAATATCCGTATGGAAATGGGGCACCTACATATTTACGAACCTTTTCCCTAAAGAATCCTAGACAAAATTCTTACATACAAGCGCGTTTGTTGCTTGTTAAAAATTAATGGTAAAAATGGCAGCGTGGGAGGGGAACAGCAATCAGGTGACATAACATGAATTCATATGGCGTCATATTTTACAGACATGAGTTTGGTCTGCAAAAAACTGGAGCATATTTTTTAAAGACTGGACTGGACTTTAGGCATGGAAAATGGGACAGTATATACGTACTGTTAGAATATGTATTTCACTGCACTCACAATCACAATCACCCTCACGTAAATAGGAGACACTCTGAAATTGTAATAGAAGAAAGCTGTTCATGCTCCACTTCACTGCCGACAAATTCTAGTCTTCTTCTTTCTTAAAACTTCAAGGTTCCCATCCTTCCTTGTATGTATTGCAGTAGTAGTAGTGTCTTTGTTCTTAGTGTCTAACTAACTGGTTAATAAGTCATGAGAATTTATTGATACCAGTAAACTAGTTGGACTGCAAACAACAGGAAGTAGGAAAATATAACTTTGTATTTTGCATTCCTCTTAAATAACTGTTCGAAATTATTTAAATATATACGTTAGAAATATATACATGCATCCATATAATGCTACAAATTGATACTCTGTTTTACGATTACGGATTAATTAATTGTCTTCTCCATCCTCTCCTATCATTTCACACACACACGCTTTCTATACTTCAAAAAGACTTCATATCTAGAGCACATTGTCATGAATGTACGTAGTACGTATAGTATAATCAAACCAAACCAACATAATATTTTCAACACAAAATCAATGATGTTTTAGCATTTGCAAGTATCAATTTTAATTCTGACTAGCTCTAATACCATGAGTACATTCTGTTACCTAAAAAACACTCATAATAATTGCCTCCGAAGTAAAAAATGTCCGTTACTCAACTTATTGGCATTGACACACTTTTGGACTCATATTATGCAATTAACCAGTTGGACAGTTATACTTCAAAGGAGAAGAAAGTGAAATTTAGTTCCTATTGTACGTAAACATTTAGGCTAAAGCATCTTTCTCATTTTTACATAATCTTGGCATTTACTTAAGTACTAGGTTTAACAATTACTCATCATCACATAAAATTACCTTCCATTTAAAAATCTTCCTTTTCGCGTAATACTTATTTCGCAGCACCACACTAGTAATATTAACGAGTTAAACCCTAAATACAATTAGGTACCAATTTTAAGTATAATAAAAGTTATGTACGTAATATAGGTTTAGGTTATATGCATACGTGTTATTGTTATATGTATAGGTATTTGGTGAACTCATAATCATACTTGTATAATAGGAACAATTATGCTAATGACAGATATGGTTTATATAAGCCATAACAGTTCTGGACATAGTAATATAATATCTGCTAATACTGTTCCTTAAATATGAAATAAAATAAATAAATACACACATTTGTAATGTTAAAGGAAGATTTATGCGATCCTTCTTATTACCTAATCATCGTTGGGTCCTACTGCCTAGGCAGAATTACATAATGTGTCTCCTCCGTTAGGCAGACTAATCAATTTTGTGATAGGTCTTACTGTCCACGACATAGATAATTAATATACCTTCATATACAGTATTGTTTAATATACAGTTTAAAGGATGTCGACGACACAAGCATAATGAGACGACAGGAGAGTTGCGTTGAGTTAAATAAAAGTGATGTATTTACTTATTGTACTAACTGTACTATACTAGTTAATACTGTATGCGTCTAATACCTATAATAAATATACTAATTAATTACCTACACTTATTAGTATTACTAAGGAGAGAGTCCAATTCTTAATTATGCAATATTTTCCAAGCAAATACTAGAACTAAAAGCCTACCTACTACCTAGTAAATAAAATAATAAAAAACTAGGTCTAGGCTTTATTCAATTATTGTTTTCCAATTCATTTCTCATCTGAAGGAACAGAATTAACTCAACTATTAAATGGGTTCTTGTACTATAAATGTACTTATACAATACTTTATTATTATTTGTAACTACTAGGTACCTATAAGCACAACTTAAATTAATTTGTTACGTAAGGAGACAGAGTATCGCCTTAATTTATCAGAGAATGATCCATCAATATTTTTACAAAGTGCAGTTGAGCATATCACATTTATTTAGTACATATTGTAGAAGGTATTTATTATTATATTATATATTACTTCTTTATTTATGTTATTCACGCTCGACGGAACGAGTAACATAACATTTGAGTAGGTACTACTATTGTAGTACATGTTCCTATATATAATAAATACCTACTTCCAAAAGCGATGTGTATTGAATCTTAATTGTTAACTAAGATTAGGCAAAGCCAGCTCTGAGGTCAAGACCAATAACTATGATCATATCGTGTTACATATTCATTTACTATTACTATCAAATTAATAATATCAACGAATGGAGAGTCATTCATAAGATTACTTATAGTTATCAAACATTAGACTTAACGTACGTGTGCATTACTAGATTTAGACACTGGCAGGAGTAGTTTAATTCTAATAATATATCAATTGCATCTAACTGCCTCCTGCCGGTGGACTACCTTTAATTTTACATTAACTTAACCTATATGCATATGCATGTAGTATTACATTGGAGAGTAGAGAGACGCAAGAGATTTTCTACCACGAAACTTATTTTTCAAAATTTACACAAAGGTACAGAAATTTTTAGTTTAATGTACGGCATCATTAGGACGGGAAACAACTTGATAGCTCAGACCAGTTGCAGTCTCATCCTTTTCAGGGTTTGGGTTTAGCATGCAAAATTAATAATTAGCTGTTTCAATTTCCTAATATATTGCCGAGGAGAGACTAAGACAAAATTATGGAGTTTATTTGCATGTGATTACTTAATTTAGCATTTGGGCAGCGCGTTAAACAAGCACCTTGTATTCACTGCACTTATAATGTTTAAGTGTACAAATTATATTTATAGTAAAAGTGTTCATATTATTATTAAATACTAAGTTAAATGTTTATTTATGCAAATAGAATCTATAATCATTTATTTAGAGTAAATGTAGAGTCTAAGATGCATGGTACTAATTTAGCAATAAGCGATCCTAATTATACCATAATTGCTGTTCATCATCATAATAAAATGCCACACCACATCGGAGTACCAATGGAGCAAAAATATCAAAGCGTGATTAATATGTGTTTAAAAGCTAAACTACGTGAGTAGATTTTTGTCTAATTGTACGTAATAACACATAGATACACAAATGCATTACTAAATACTTAATACAGATAAAATTTTAAAGATTTTAATAACATGCATTAAATTAAATTTTTTAATTCTTTAAATGAACATTCTTGCACAACTTTAGCTGTTTGTGTGTATAAAGCAAACACAAGCATTTTAATTTTAATGCATGAATGAATATTTGGTAGTCTGTTTATATTCATATTATAAATAAGTAAGGTAATTAAATAAGATAGCATGTACCACACAAAATTTTGATGATGCATTTATACTTATACCTATGTACATTTATACGCATACTGTAGTTTCAATCGGTGGTGTTATGAATAATGAATTTATGTATGTAACTGTAATAATATGTAATGAAATGAATGTTTATTCCCTGAAAATGCAAAAATGGCTCAGAATTATAAATATTATTTATAATTATTTAAGTATACTAGTTAGTTAGACATAGACAATTTAGCGTGTGCACTGTGCATGGTGTAGTAGCGTGTGCCATTCTGCACTTGACTTGCCTTCACCTACTTCTTGGCTCGGCTATCTCTGTATTCTAATTTGATTAATCTCAGCCAGTTGTCAATACATTAAATAGTGAGCTAGAAATGCCAAGAAGATTGTCTCTTCTCAGCTCTTGCACATCCTTCTTGCATATAAGTCACACACACAACGTTAATGTACATTATCATAAAGGTACACATACACATTATATTATTACTTACTGTTAGAACTTACTCTACCTAAATAAATAGTTGGAATTTAGAAAACAGAAGATTGTGCATTGCTACTTAAATAGTATTAAAATTTAATTACACGAATTACACTATATAATTTGAATTGCAAAAAATAATAGTATGCTACTTACGTAGAGTAGCCGCTTAGCGAATTGTGTTTGTAGAATAAATAGGGTAAAGGAATAAGCTAGATATACTAAATACATACCTACAGACTTATCAAATAGGATAAGTTTAGGTTATAAGTAAGGTTATAAATATACTTAAGTACGTATATAAGTATATATAATGAATATAAATAGCTAGATTTTAGTAGTTAAATATAGATGATAGCATTATTGTTGAGTAATTTCATTGTTGATTGTTTAGTATTAGCAATAATGAGTGAGGGAGCGAACCTTTCTCATCTCGAGTGTTAAGGTCGCTTAGCTTGTTGAATTTGAATGTAATGTAAACATGTAAAGAGAGAGATAAGTATATAGATAAAGATAAATGACACGCTCAACAATATCTGTCCGTCACTATCACCAACTCCTTAAAACTAAACCGTAGAAATATAAAGACTATTTAAATAAATACAAGGATTATATTAAATAAATGCACTAATGCACTTAAGGTAATTGCTCACAACAAACAGCAGAATAATCAAGCAAGTGAGAAAAGAAATGCGTCTCTAGAGTATGTTAAAGTATTAGCCCAAATGTTAATACTTGCTTACTAAATAAAACATTGCAAGTCTGTTTGTAATGTAATTAAGTTGCGAAAGCGAACAGGTAAAATTGCTAGTGAGAAGAAAATCACATCAAAATAATTCTAATTGTGTAACTTTACTAAAGTATTCTAAATTCATAAACAGGAAAATAATGACACAATATAATCTAGTCCCTTTGAAATGTATAATGGCATTCGTAATCTATTGATACCTGTCGGTTATCAGCTGAATACCCTTTCGGCTTCGGCCAACTACCTGAACCCGGCACATGCTATAGTATGCTTGGGCTTAGGTCACTGTCAAAGGTCAATTGTTTGCCCGATTGACCTCATTTTCACAGAGTGCCGTCTTCTTGTCCCACAAAGGATGTATACTGACAATGAGTCTCAATCTGTTTAAAAGTTATCGTGTGCACGGACTGCGGACGGACATACAGATAGACAGACGCCCAGGCAACGTATTATCATAAAGTAGCTTCCGCTACTTAATAAATGTACAATTGTACTGTATTATTAATAACTTAATGAGTTTTAGTACAGAATACAAACAATACAACAAGGTACTGAACAATAATATAATAATATTTAGTTTGCTAGATAGTTTACTAATGCAGGCACATAGGTAGTACAAGTACAATACAGATTGTGCTTACTACACAATACTTACAATACAATAATAGGCTTTTTGGGGCCGCGATTTGTATTTTTTATCTACGGTATAGGCACTTTGAATCTATGAGTTAGATTTAGGTAAGATAGGATTAGAATACTTTTGACATGCTTAAATCCTCCCAAAATTGAGATTTATTGGTGAGACTTCCCTGGGCATGTTCACATATTATAATTAAGTACTTGTATACGTATATACTCATTCGTAAGTTCATAGTCAATTATAACTATTATTAAATTTTGGATTAATTTGCATAGAATTAATAGAGTACTACACATTTTGATTTCTATTTCTTTCTTGATTGATTTCTACACAACATGATTTTCTTTTCTTCCATAAGTATAACGCATAGCTAGATCTACAGACAGGAATAAAGCCAGCATAGTTAGTTAACTATAGTTAAAGAAGTTGGCTAGTTTGTTTTTACACGAATAAAAAGCGTATTACATGGTAGCATATTATAGGAAGGACATGGGCTATTGGGCTATTCGTATTCGACGACATTTTTAAAAAGCAGAAAGCAGTGCAGCCCCTTCCTGTCTGTCTTGCGAGATTGCGACTACACTCGACACTCACTACACCACAATATAATAATTATTTCAAAAAACTTGCTACACTTGCTAGGCTGGCTGCTATTATTTGGCAGCTGTAAAACTGCATAATGCACTACAATAGGCGCCCAAAATTGCCTAAATTTTTTCTTTTCATGAAAATGAAGCGTCTAATATGAAATTAACATGCAGACAAAACACGAATGGTAAGTTCAGTTTAGAAACTTCTAACGATAACTAACTAACTAACCACTAACATCTCATTTCTCTCCCTATAAACTACAACACAGTTACAAGTCATAGTCGTATGATCGTATGTAGCATGTATGGTACTTTACTGGCCTCTAGAAAACAAAATTTTATCTAAATTAATATAATAACCTTACTTTACTTACTGATTCTGAATAATTGTATTAGAGAATGAGAATATTCAGCACAGTGTACGTTGCATACTAACTATTTGTGTTTGTGCTTACGTAAACTTGAATAATGTATACAAAGTACATAATATGTATAATGTATAGTAGTAGTAGCAAAATATCATGTTACTTACTTACAATGTAGTAATACTTATCAATAAATGAATGAAATGTTTCACTAGCTACTATGTACCTTAGTACTGTCAATAATAATAATAAAAATAATAAAAGTCATGATGATACATAATAAATGGCAACAGAAGGCACATTAACTAATCACTCTAATGTATTTCTCAATGAATATACTATTACTATGTACATATTTATAGGGAAAAATTCAAATCTTACTATTTCTGCATTCGATCTTAGTTATAATTATTTTTAATATGTGAAGGCTATAAGTAAATTAAATATATTTAATATTAACGCATGCAATCCTATTTTAGAGATCAAGCAAACTTCTTGTATGCTATTCCTATTAAATAAAGCTATTTTAGTCAATCTCGGACCTTGTGCATTGGTTCTAATCTTTACTTTATTTTCTAGTGCTTATCTTATCCATAATATGATTTAGATACTTATCAGCTTGGCCTGGCTATGGCTATGGATTGGTTATCTTTGTATCTCAACTCTAAACGACATCACACACGTTCCTCTGCTGCTAGGAGTCTAGTAATCTAGTCTACTATATTCTACTATACTATTAAATAGTAGAGTCGCTATTCTCTATCCGTATACTACTTACTATACATACAGATACTTAATAACATCAACAAAAAAGAAAACGAAGAGAAAGTTGAGATCGCTATAGCTTTTATAAGTTTACCTAGTTCATGTTATGTACATATGTTGTTAGAATAAAGAACAGAAGAGTTTACGTTAATGTTGGTGCCATGAATGACACGTACTGTCCTCCATATACTACATATACTACATACCTACATATTATATTATACTTACAAGTGTACTATTACATTATTGCCATAAAGCAAGCCACATACAATTTACTTACACTTTCTGCATGATATGTAGCATTTATGTCCAATACATTTAATACATGACATTTTGATGTACTGTGCACTAGAACAGCTAACTATTAACTATTATTTATGCTTACCTATACACTATACACAGCTATTCAGCTAACGAATCTTTGTCTTGCTACTTAATGCATATTATAAGTATATTTGTATAACTATTAGATTTAGTAAAATAGTATGGCGTCACACTTTTGTGAATATAATTCTATGCATTCTATCGTAGCATAGGTACAAGATTTAATTTTTAATCCACAGTGAGTGCAGAATATTTACATTGCCTTTTTAAACTAAAATGTAAATCATTTACATTTTAGTTTTAGGTATACTCAGCATATCTTATAAAAGCTGAATGAAATATTTATGTATGCAATGCTTGCTTGGCTTGCTATAGACTATAGGGTAATTAATGGCCCTAGCCAACAAAGTGAACAGAAGAATGAACACAATGATGCAAGAAAGAACATAATTACTAGGCTAAGGATTATCTAATGAAAGTATGGCGGCAGTCCATCCCATAAATCCCAACTTAACAGATTAGCAATAGCAATCAACTCTCTTCTCTTTGCCAAATTCAATTCACCTAACAAAAATTACAAATGATGAAACATTTAGAAGAAAATGATATCAAACTACTTAATATAAAACCCTTTAGCTTTCTTTAGCTTGCATAATTAATTCTAACTCTGTAATGAATGCAGAAAAAAGGTTTCTTTTTAGGAAGGATATAATAATTAGTAACATAGTATCCTAGTCCTTACACTAATTATACTATTTGCCTAACGTTAATAATGGAGTGGAATAATATTTCTGTGTAGCAAAATCCTTAATTTATATTTGTGTGAACATTATTTTATCGGTCTTTGCAAATTACTGAAATTACATTTTCTTTTTTTGCAATTACTTACTAATGACAGGCCAACTATTTAAGATATCGGAAATTATTCTCGCAAATTAATAAATGCATAGCTTGTTTAAATTTTGAATTTATGCTTAACCTCGTTCAGGTACACATTGATTGAGATACGCTTAACGCTTTTTTGCTCCTTACCGTACTTACCAAGAGGACTTAAACTTTGTATAAATTCCCAGAGTTCCTCCATGAAACTATTTTTATACACACACAGTGCAGTGTATTAGTAATTTCTATAATTTACTTTATGTAAGGGTTTTGTTGATAAGTAAGTATGTTCGCTTTAAATTAGAAGGAACTCGTCATTCTATTTATTCATACCCCAAAGCTGTAATAGTTCAACTTGACCTTTTCGTACACATAATTGAAATATGTAAATAGGTTGACAGCTTTACGGCTCATTATATTGAATGCTCAGAATGCCGCTTTTCAACTAAATTTAGATTATGTATAGTTAGTTGGGCTTGATTACGTTTTTGTGTTGACCTTTTGGGTAAGTATTGTAATACTATTGTGGTAGGTAGGTATTGTAAATATAGTCGTACAGATTACAGATTACAGGCCCCACAAAAACACATCTAATAATAATAGTTCTTTCCAATCGGTACTTAATACTTGTGGGACACCGTAACACTATTTACTTATCTCATCCTAAAAGGCAAGTACACACATACACATTTACATAATTTTCATACATAATTAACTTCAAGAAACAGAAAAATCCTATTGAGTACCATTTACACTGCACGTCCAAGAGACACTAACGCATAACGACTTTGTATAAGTCACATAACAGCAAATGGAATGTAAGTGGCCGAGGTACCTGTCTGAATATTTAATAAAACTGTATATCTTAAGTCTTATACTAAAATGGATATATTGCTATATATATATATTTATGTAAACCAATATTTACGACATGTACGATGATAGAAACCATAATTACCGATAATTTGATTGTTAAATATTTTAGTAAGTAATTACTTGTCAATTGACATGCGCATTGCGTATAGGAAAGGAATTTGAAGGAATGTGTGCTGGAGGAAAATGAATATTTAAGACAATACTAAAACTGGACAAGTTTACTGACCTGCCCATTTGCCCATCTTTTTGAGGTCGGCGTACATTCCGCAGAACTGTCCAATCCATGTGTTATAGATAACATGGATGAGCTCGGTGCCAAAGTAGAAAATAATGAAAGTGGTGACGGCGAGTCCAGCCCACTCCAGCGAATTCAGTCCAAATATCGTAAAAGCCTTAATGGCTGCTCCCCACGAAAGCATTTTGAATTGTTTATTTATTTAATCACGATCTGCGAGTCCAGTCAATAAATATTATTTAATTCTGAGAGACAATTAAAACGGTAACAGCAACAGCAACTGTTCACAAATCCACAATCAACAACGATCTGTCTTGTAATGTTTTCTCTCTTCTGTCACAATGACAATTGCCAAATATTTCTGTTTCAAGCAAAACGCTTCCACGACGGATTGCAATTTGAACTCGATGACACCCGACAGAGATGTATGTAAAATAATTTTGCAAAATCACAATAAAATTGAGCAATTAAACGGAGAACTTGTCTGTCAGTCTTGATAAATATTTTTGGTAGGGATTTTTAGAAATAGTCAATAGTTGCTGGGACGAGAAAAAGCACAAACGAGAAAAAGAGAAAACTAGGGACACTCTTCTACTAGGGATACTATCTGGTGTCTTTAGGTTCGGATGTTGGGTTGTGGATGCATGTTTTTGAAATAGTTTTGAATTTATTCAGTTCCCAGATGTTTTTATGGGGAAGAGAGGAGAGTCCTCCTGTGGACATGGAGGATGAGCGTTCCAAATGTCCGATCTTTCTTACGAGTTGGAGGAATAAACTGAAAATAAATGAAAATAATTGTTAATTGAAGAGTTAGGGCCTGTAGCTGGGTGAACCGGAAGTGGAGGAATGCATCAAGAAAAAAGAGTGAGGCAGAAAGTCCAAGACGAACGAATGACGAGGAGGATTCGCCTCTACGTCATTTACTCCACTTTCTGTTGATATACATATATACGTAGTATAACCTATAGCAATATAATAGTTTAATAAAATATTTATTCTGTATAATATACAGTACTATTTAAGCTATAGGTACTTTTCTTCTTACTTCTTACTTATTATCCTTATCCTTACTGTCAGTGCAGTATAGTAGTCTTGAGTCTTAAGTCTCAGTAGCACAACAGGTAGGTAATAGTTAAAGGTAGAGGTAAACGTAATCGTATAAGAAGAACCAACCAAAAGCCAGCAACAACGTAACAGGTGCACAGACAGAGTCAGAATGGCAATAAAAGCTTCTCTTACACTTTTATCGTCTTATAAAGTTATAACCTAGGTACCTTTAAAAAGCTACACTCACTCAGGTACTCTCTATTGTCTCTATACATTCTCTCACTTGCACATACGTACATACACATTAAATAGATATATACACATACTACATATATAGAGAGAAACACCTGAGATTCTGAGATTGAGTGAGAGGAGTACGACGACGTCACATTTACTTAGCATTATTAGCTTAACATACCTTAACATACCTAACATACTTTAACATAAGAGAAAATAGCAAAGAGATGAAAAGAGTATCTAACTATATAAATCTTATCCACTTTATATGTGGTCAGCTGGCAGAAAAAGTCTTCGTCTGAATAGCAACAGAAGCAACAGATGGACAGAGGGACGGAATCCTCAACATCTTCCTCTTCTCCTCTTATCCTCACTCTGTACCCCTCCACAAATATAAATATCCGAATTCGGAATTTACATTGTACTACAATACAATTTACAATATAACTATCCATAAAATATATATTTATTAAATAGTAAAGTAATTCAAGTACTCTTCTAATTTTGTAGATTTTACTTTAAAACTTTGTAATGTACTCATTACTGTCATTACCATTATTTATGCACCTTCAACTTAACTTGTTGTTATAAGTGTAATATTAAGGAATGTGCTAAATAAATACATAAAGAGAATTTAGAGGATTCTTAATGCTGTACTATGATATTTGGTAACAAACTAGCAACAATTAGAGATTGGCAGTTTGGGTAAAATCGAAACCATGAACCGTTATGGCGCCGCAACTGGACAGGAACGGCTGGGTTTATAATTTTCAGAAACCGAAAAACCTGGATCAGTTCTGTGGCGAAACGGAAAAAGGAATCTACTGAATTTGTATGAGAAATTGCAAAAAATGGGGCAATAATAGATTTTACTTTAATACTATTATATTTTACTAACGGTGTTCTCGTAGTCCGGTCAACTTAATTAGTGGAACAGACAAAAGAAACCCAAAAGTGAAAATTCTTAAAATGGGAACGGCTCAGGAGCCGTATGAAGTTTTCCAATTTTGGGAGCCAGAACAGTTGCGGTTTTTCTGGATGCGGTTTTGGTTTACCGATCTCTATTAAACTAGTAACTAGCAACCTGCGTCCTGTCTTCTTCTTATTGTTAGTTAGTATGCTTCCTTCGTTGTTGTAGAACACATTGTCATTGTGTAAATAGGTAAGAAGAATGAATGCGAATGGTGTTGTATGTACTTTTTGTATAGGTATGTACTATGTAGTATGTAAAATGTAAGCAAGTATCCATGTGTGCGGACCCAAAATGTAAAGTAAAGGTACTGTTACCGGTTATACGTTCATTAGTACATAAACATATTATATCCTTCTGTTCCTTGTGAAAAAGATTAATTGGAAATACAGAGGAGAGGAGTGAGTGTGAGTTTTGTATTTTGTATATTACAGATATTACAGATATTACAGATATTACAGATATTGTAATTCCTTGCAGAATTCTTGCATTTTGCATAACTTCTAAAACTGTTATGCATTGAAATTGAAACGCTACTCTGTCCTGTATTCTCTCTTTACAAGAAATTGTTATGTGTATGTATAGGTATTTAAGTAGAGTACCTAAGTATATTTATTATGATATATACTATATGTATTTCTATATAGTAATATTCCACTTATACAGCTATAATAGAGAGGCGACTTGAGGAAACCTTTACCCCTCGGGGGATATTCACCAAATCTAATCTACCTAAGTACCTTCTATATTCTCAACTCGTGTTCTTTAAAGCTTCCCCATATTATCACTTCCCTTCTTAACTCTTATGTAATCATTAATTCTTAATTACATTGCATAGTGCTTTCATTGTATTGACTGTTTCATACATATTTCTATTACAATGGAATGACATGATGATACAATGTAGTCTACGCACCAACCGAGAGTACAGCAACCCTATCTATATTCTATATAGATAGGGTGCATAAATGCAGTGGCAAATAGAATAATTAAATTGTAAATATTTTAGTTCCACTACAGAAATTACTTATTACTTAATAATAATGACAACGATGCTCCCCGAAAGGGGTAAAACAACAACTTAGAGAGGTTTGCACATCTTGTAAATAATTCATGATATAATTGCATTCAAAATTCAAATTACAATAATGTAGTTTACCCCATTTAGAAAATGCTTCGCCAAGGGCCAAATTCTACATATTATTGTCTTTTACCTCACACATTACGTTTTACTTAAATGGTAAATAAGGACAATAACAATAGTGTGCTCTTTTTGTACATTAGTAAATAAATTGATTGGTTGACTGAATATACAGAAATCCTGCTCTAATTAAATTTAAATTCACGTTTGCATATAATTCTTATTCTGCCAATTGCGCTTGTGCTTCAGTTCATTTTTAACTTTATTTTCACTGTTTTGGAATTGTTCACGTCAGCTCTGAATTAAAGCAATTAAAAAATTGGCAGCTTCATTGAACTGGGGTATTTTATTCGCAAGTTATTTGCAGACAGCATTATCTATGCATCTATAATGGCCTCTGTCCCTTCTAGTTTATACTGGAAGGAAGTTCGATATTTAAATCTTAAATTAACAAAAATATTATCCTGAGTTCTACTTGATACATGATGTATCTGTATATCGTGCTTCGCTGCTCTGAATACAGATATAGAATATAATATACTCATCAGTCATAAATCATAAAGTTACTCGACAAGAGTTCTACAAATACTACTAAAATTATTGTTAGCGATAAAAAAATGTCTAACCCATCCACATCCACCCACGCACACAACGTATTTGCAAACAAAGTAATTTCAGTGTGCGATTAGAAGATGCAGTTGACTATTTTGTGCCAATTTCCCAAAGGATATTTTTGACGCGCCGAGAATTAAAATCTCTTCACGGTGTGATGCGGAATCTGCTTAATAACATATTAAATAATTTTATTTACCTTACCTTATAGGACGAAGAAAGATGTTAATGTTGAATGCTGCAGCTAAGCAAGCTGCATAATGTATTTGTCCAATTTACATGTAACCTAAAGCAGCCTACTGATTATAATCGAAAGAGCAGTAGAGAATCAAAAGTAAATCTCAAGGACAAGGAACATTGAACGTGTTGCTGCATGTGCAGATTGTGCAGATTCTGACTGTAGACTGGGGATGTGAGAAAAGTTATTCCTCCAGCAGCCTCCGCTCTCCGGTGTCTGTTCCAGCCAACTGTCGTGAGTCTTTACTGCTTTGATTGTTGACAACACGACAGACAACATTTATAATGGGAAATTGGCTGAAATACCTTCACGTCCTTTTACGCAAAAATTCGCAACCAGTCTCCCAAAATCTCTTCCTTCGGGTAATATTTTTACTCTGAATTTCGCATTGCACAAATTCCTTGTATTATTATTGCTAACTTGCTTAATATTGCTGTCTCCCTCCATCATCCATATTGACTAATAAAATAATATGACACCGGTAATTAATTATAGAAGTAATATTATTTGTTGTATTTATTTATTTGGACATTTTAAGGCTGGACACGGGCGGAGGAATGTAAAATGTCTGCAGTCCCTCCAGAGTAAAAGCTTTTCGACGGCACCAAAAGGTTGCAGCTACAATTGGCCCTTATCGCCACACTACTTTCCTCAAAACTTTATCCACACAACAACCAACTGTCAAAAGGAAATTGTCCAGTTCAAATTATCAGATATTGGCGAAGGTATCAAAGAGGTCACAGTCAAAGAATGGTAACTTTTAAATAAAATACACTACATCTACAACTCCCATGGATTTACAATACAATAATTGCTGGACTTTTATAATTATTTACAAAACATATTTTACATTCAAAATCATAATCGTGCTCTAGTTATTCTACATAAACAAAGATACCATTTTTGAATATATGTATGCATATTTTTATCATAAACTCTTCCTATACTTTTTGCAGTTAGTGAGTAGTAATAATTAGGCTTTATACTCGAATACTAAACTAATTATCTTTACCACTGGCATATTTATTACATCAACACTTTAATTTTAGAAAGCTAAAACAACAAGGAAGCTCGCCTTATTGATAAAAAACACATTGCGATCCGTAAACCTAAAGCTAATCCATAACTTTATTTAATGTGGTGGGAGATTGGTAAAGACTTTTTTTGAACTTTATTTTAGGTTTGTTAAAGTTGGCGACAAAGTAGCCCAGTTCGACCAGATTTGTGAAGTGCAGAGTGACAAGGCATCGGTGACCATTACCTCTCGCTATGACGGAGTTATTACCAAGCTGCACTACCAAGTGGACGAAATGGCCCTTGTCGGTTCAGCTCTCATAGATGTTGAAGTCGGGGAAGCATCCACTGACTCCGGTAAACTTAGCACTTGTTTACATGTTAATTCGCTTTAAGAAATATTAAGAGCAATTTAATGAATTTGCATTGTTGATAATAATTCCTTTTCGCAGACGAGCAACTGCAAGTTCAAGAGGGCGACGCAATACAAGTGGGATTTTCTGAAGAAAGTGTTGTTCTTCCAACTAACGATACTGCCAAATCCGGTAGTGTCCTCGCGACTCCTGCTGTCAGAAGAATAGCTGCAGAATATAAGGTACGTTATGTAATACTTGTATTGACATTTATAACTAAATTCCCACAAAATCTCACATTACCCCGTGTATGGGGTTCATTGAGATTTATATTTGGATTCCAGTGGCTCCTTTTGGCAGGGGCAAAGTGTGCACCCGCACAGGGCCTCAGGATCGTGAGGGCCTCCAAATTAGGGACTGTAGACTAGCAAATATTTACTTTCTAAGAAGCTAACATAATATCTCTCCAGCAGTCGACTTACAAATTCGAGTCCCTAGATAAACTAATTAATGTTATAATTTAATATGTATGTATTTCTGCAAAAACAAATTCAGCACCACGAATTCAACAAATATTGTATCATCTAAATGTAGCCTGTTATCTGTCATTTTGAGTTGAGATAAAAATTTAGACGTTCTTCAGAAGAAAGTAAGTAAACTGCCATTGTCGTTCGTAAATAAGTTAAATTAAGTTAAATTCTCTCGCCAGAGGTTACTGTCACAGCAAGTCCGGAT
>JAQFYC010001001.1:0-41761 GCA_034694165.1 Tomocerus mixtus | reverse complement strand
CGACTAACCAAGTTATATCGGGAGCAGACTACGAGCCATTTTCCCTCAGAAATATTGTTAGGTGGCACGATCAGTAGTATATTTATTATATGCTGGAAACCAAAGATCGTCAAATAGGTCATTGTAGCGTGCCTATTTCATTTTGGGCCCCCATGCACACAAAATAGTAGGTATGGGCTTCAAAATTCAAAACTAAAATTTTACTTCCTTTAGTACAAAGAGTAAAATGCAAGTTGGACACCACAGTTCCTGCAACGCGATATCTTATTTTGCGAGGACATTCTTTATTGTTGGTAAGAAAGGTCGGTGAATGATATACTGAAGATTGGATGAAAATTGTTACTACATATCAGCGAGATTAAATTACAGGAAAATCAAACCACATTAGTTGAGTAGATCTAAGCAAAATATTTCTTGCTCGAAAATCTCATATAATATCGTTATTCTTCAATTCCATAAGCGTCTTGTCTTTAAATGTCATTCTTTCCTAACAAAAAGCATTTAAAATATCGGATACTTAAGATTAGTATAATTTGTTCTTCATGGTACCTGGTATGTATCGTTATTTTCCCCAATTACATTACTCATATCAAAGGATAGTATAAAAATATTCGTAGGAACAGTAGAGCTTTACAACCAAATACACGAAATAGGTTTACCGTCTCACTTTCTTTTATCGTCTCATTTTCCTTATAAAAAGTATAACAATTTTAAGGAATTATTTACGATTAACGTTTCCCAAAAACTAGCAAATTGTTTTACTACATAGGATGCATGGAATACTATTATGTGTTCTGGAAAATAAAGATCACAAGAACTTATAAAATAAATACGAACAAGGTACACCATTCCAGTGAATGTCACATCTCACATGTCTGGCTTGTTCTACTGAGAAAGCATAAAGAATTCAACAGGAAGCCTCCACATCATTTAATTCAAAGAAACAATTCCATACAAAGGAACAGAAACACCTGAACTCAAATTCATATTCAGGGAATCTCTAAATCTAATAACACGCATTACAAGAAATACGAGTACTATTCTGCGAACATTATCTTTTATTTGTAGTTATTGCTACCGCAGCATTGGTAAGGTTTAATTGCTACGATAACGAGGCTAATACAAACTTTAGGTGGCTAACTCAAGCCAAGTCTAAAGGCAATGTACCTACTACGCTTCCACGAGTGCCATGCCATTTCACATCATAACTCAATGCAATAGGGAGACAAAATTATGACAAACATCTGTAAAGAAAACTCCGATCCATTACAAGACCCAAACATACTATCGGAATCCCCACAAACTTCCCCATCACGTTACAAACTTACAAGTTTAAATCATCATAACCGACACAAGTATTAAAGTGTCGTTTTTTACTAATATAACATATTATATGTATGCATAGCTGGCTACAAATCTTTTAAAAATTCCCAAAATAATTTTTCATTTCAGAAACTACCTATATGATACCGTCACAATCTATATACTTAGTTACAGAAAGAAAGAAATACAGTTACGAAGATATCTTCAAGTAGGTATCACTGGAAATAATTATGATATTTATATCGACCAGAGTTTATGGAGCAGTTTGCTTTGCTGTTCGGTTGTGGTAAACTGTCGTATATTTATGATAGGTAACAGTGAATGAAGAAAAGAGATGTGTAAAGATGATAAAAGGGTAGGGGCGTGTTGTTTTGAGAGATGGGAAGACAAGGCAGACAGACTAAAGTGTATGTTATTATAATATATTGTACTTATGTAAGTAGGCTCTGTGTTTTGTTTTAATAAGAGTATATATAGTGTACTGAATGAAACTATAGTTGTATAGGTGCATGTAAATGTAAATACCGCACATAACCAAAACATTCGGCTCGTGCGGGGCTGTCTGTGAAACGAGGACCACTGAGAGGAAATCAACTCTTTGTCAGACTCAAACCAACACAACACACTATCTACAACAGAACATAAACACCAACAATCTCTATCTAATATGTACATCACTTATAGGTACATACATACATAGAAAGGAACTAACTTTTCTCCTTTACTTACTACAGATATGCTCTGCTATATCCAAAACATAACGGAAAAGGAATAGAAAATAAGAATTACAAAAATATTCAACTTCGTTCTCGTTAGCTCTCGTCTACTTACTTAACTTAACATCCCATTCACATAGTACTCTTAAGATTGGGGAAAAGACAGAGACCAGGCTAGGACAAGACATCATATTTCAACGGAATTGAAGGAAGCATTTACATTATGCTAGAAAATTATGCGCCCTGTGACTCTGGCTCTGACAATGAGTGATATATTACATAAGCACTATGTACGTCCTCCACTCTTGTCTTCACTTTACCTTTTACTTAAAATCTCAAGAATTATGTGCATATAGAACAGGATAGACAATTCACGCTAAATGCATTAAGTATTACCTTTACATAAACTCACATGAGTTTATGCTATGTAGCATAATATAACTGTATGAATAATGTGCGTAATAGCTATGGTGAAATATCTATACTTAAGTATAATAGCTCTTTTCTATTTTATCTAATTTTAAAAGATTTGTGAATGTGATCTAGCTTTTTGATTTATCTCAAATGCAATGAGAGTCGTGAGTTACAGTTACATTTAGGTAACTCTGATGGCATTATATTATATTATGATGAAAGGATATATGTATTTACAGAGCAGACAGGTGAAAAGAAACTCGCTCAATTTACCCACATCTCTTGATAAAAATGTATTCGTAGGCCAGTTTGGCTTGGAGTCGACTTTTATCTATTTGTAACACAATACGCAGTGCGTGTTCGTAAACCTGACTGTGTAATTAATGCCGGTATTAATATGGGTATCTCTGGGTTATAACTCGTTAGCGAGACTTTTATTGCCCGTGCACTAGAGCAATACATGTGCAATTACCAACTTAAGATCTGTATCTATTGACATGCATCTTGAGTTTCCTTTATTAAATCATTTTGTTGTCGTGTAAGGCAGATTGTTAAATAGAGGTGAGAGAAATTCGAGTAGTACACTACTGCTACTAATTCCATTTAAGTATATACAGTAATATATTTAGGAGAAAGAAAGAAATGCCTAATTGCAATTATTTATTTTGTCCATATTTTTATTTTCTTATGCGCAGTGTAAATGAAAGCAAAGTGAAGCAAAAGTATCTACTTTCTTTTGCTATCATATTACAATGTAATGTACAAGCAATTATATTCGGGTAGTATGACTGTACTATCCTTAGTTTGTCGCTAAACAAGTGTTCATTTTGTTAGCATTCACATTCTAAGAAATCTGCCTTACCAAACTATGAAACTGAAAGCCTAATTTGGCAATCCAATGTTTTTATAATTTGATAGTGTCACATAAATGTTGAGATTTGTCATTCGTAATTGGAAGAGAGCACACACGTTTAGTTTGCACACATAAACTATTAATGAAGTTAATCTGCCCTAGTCTGGCCTGGCCCCATGTCTTTTCCTAATATGGACAATTCATTTTGTCATTTCATTATGTAGTATGTTATACATAGTTACTTATCGTTGGAAAAACATAGAGAGACTGTGCCTTATTGTAAGTTAAGTATACTTATTCGTTCAAAGGAAAGGATTGTGAAGCTTATCGTTAGGTATTTACGGTTGGCTGCATTGTCTTGTCACTCTTGTCACCTTTTAGTATATAGAGCAGTTAGTTTAGTGAAGAATATGTGAGACAGGGAGGGAAACTCTTATCTTATGAGACAGTGCAGAAGAGGTTTAAAATCCGACATCACATCACATCCACATACCTAACAACCAACAACGAGCCCTACACGTCACATTACACACAGGACAGTGAGCACTTTACAGAATGAACTGCACTCAAAGTCTGCTATGTCTATAGTTCAAGCCAGTTATCTTTAAAACCGAGCTTTCAGTTTAATAGTGCGTAAGTAATGTGTCAAGAGAGCCATTTAAATATGTACTTTGGAATGTAGTTACGTTACAATACATAGAGAGCCTATCGAATAAAAGGAGTCCATAATACACATACATAGAGGAGTCGACAACCCAAATAAAAATGAATGCGAGCTTGGGGGTTAAGGAAAATAGCGTTTATATCATTTCAGATTAATTCAATTTAGGCAGCAACCGTGTATCTACTAAAGATAAATCATTAGATTTTTACCCTTTTTACCCTACCGATTTACCATCTATAAGTACCACAGGTACTTCCTCCAGTTCAACCCAACCGAAAAAATAATATCCCATTGCCATTACATATACAACAATTTTCTGGAATCAAATTGGTGAAGAATGTATTCGAATTGTTAATTGTTTTGACAAACTTCTACTGGCAATGAATTTTAGGATCGTGCAATTTCGTTGAGAAATGTTGAGATCTAGTTTTGTAATTATTTATTGTGTAGAATTGGCTTTATAGGACTCAAACCCGAAACTCCGGAACTGGGTCGTATAATGCCGACCCATTTTCTGCTCTATCACATCACTCACACACATGGGCCTATGATGGTACTTAGCTTGCAGCATTAACATGATAAGTACCTACATGTTTGTAGTATGTACATATCTGTACTATAAAATATTATACAATCGTGCTTTAAGAATACACATGTATTGTATAAGTATTTGGGGAGTAGGGAATACTGGAAAGCCAGATTCATCGTCAGTCAGAGTCAGAGCATACAAAGTCACATCAGCGGAAGATGGAACAAGGCAATTCCA
Organism: Tomocerus mixtus; assembly: GCA_034694165.1. Lineage (NCBI taxonomy): Eukaryota > Metazoa > Arthropoda > Collembola > Entomobryomorpha > Tomoceridae > Tomocerus > Tomocerus mixtus. Next base: position 37,025 of record JAQFYC010001001.1, on the reverse strand, counting down.
TTAACACTTTGACCCTTCGCATTGCATCGCACTGTCTCACTCCCACTATGACTTTCATCTTTGATGATATCTAATCTCCCTTTGCCCTTCTACTTTAGCTTAACTTCTCTGACTTCACTTCATTCATTCTAAAACCGTGTGTGGAAGAGTGAGATTGCTCCTTGTGCTTATGCATTAATAGAAAACGGCCTTCCTTTACATTTACATTTTTCCTCTGACAGTTCCTCGGGTATTTTCTTCATCTCTATTATTCATTCGTTCTCAGGCACTATCCTTATAATATTATTAATCTACATAAGTACTTTCATTACATTATTTTATTTCTAATGAGATTGCTTTTAATTTACATTTTGGGATTCTCAACTCTTCCCGACCACAATGATTCTCAAACAATCGTCTAGTTCACACGGGTAAACTTTCAACATTCCTAACGCCTCCAAAACAGCAGATGTAAATATCTACATATACATGTAGATGAATTAAGTAATGTCTCTCTCAGTCAGTGTGCATAAATAATATTATGTAATAATTTATTATTGCGTTTAAATGCACATATTAATAATTAAATATACTAACAGTCAGATCTGTAGGATGCTTATGAAGAACAACAGTGACATGGGAAAGGGGTATAATATACCTATATAGACGAATACATATTTTAACGTATTATGCACTAAACATTATGTAATTATCATCATTTCTCAGCACTGCATGATACACGACAAGAATGATTATAGTATCTCTATACCTACTCTATAAAATACGTATTTGCTGCTATTTTATGCATAATCAACCGAAATGAAGTTAAGGATATGCATGTGCCTAAGAAATTGAACCTATGAATACACGTATCGTTAATGATGTAAGTTTATGTGCAATGTTATGTACTATGTGTGATAATAATTAGGCTTGAGACTTAATAAATGAGACTTTCTAAAGTAAACAGCAAAGAGTGCGAAGTAGTAAGTAATTATGCATGCAGTTATTATAATATTACCAATTCCTTTCATTTATTCTAAAGAATGTTGATTCGTTTCAGAGAGCAAGAAATGAAGGCATAAATTAGATGGGCGGACTTTCCCCCAAATAAGCCGGACAATGGATATTATGCAGCAGTTTATCAAGGTTAACGAGAATAATGGCATCATTATCTAAAATCTTACTTTTGAACAAAAGGTCAAGTAGGAAAGGTTGAGAAAAATATGCGTGCCACTGCCACCCTTTTTCGATTAGGGTTTACAATCGTTTTCGGTTCGGAATAACTTGACAAAGCTAAAAGGACGAGAAGTATACATTTATTATGTAAACTGCTTTTCGTATAGAAAAGTAGTCAAAGACTAAAGACACTAATGCAGATTTCCAAGTAGTATTTGAGCCTTATGCATAGACATATACTTTCAAACATTAAAATAAAATAAATTATTTGGTGAAAACAGTCAGTCAGCAGCACTGTCTGCATATGCATTGGGTTTATACATATAAGTATTTACTAAATAGGTTTGCAGTTTTAGAAATTCATATGAAACATCCCCCAAAGTCCAAAAGTGTCATATCGCAACTTTCTCATTCACCTTCGTCATTATCTCCTGCAGGCGTCGTAAATATTACATCATGCAATTTACCCGTAAATGTGGCGAAATTTGAAAGCAAAGAAGGACATTTCAACATAAAACGGATGAAAAATTGTGCAGTAGTATTTATGTTATTTGTACATTAACAATAATATTTCTTAGACAAATACTTTTATACTCCATTTATATTTGCAGTTTTATTATATATTTTCATACATTATTATGTGATTTCAATCAATCTTCGTTCACAATGATATTCTAGATATGGTTGTCGTGGTTGATTGGCAAGTCTTCAACACTATATGGTGTCCATTGTGTACTGATATCATTAACATATAAATACACCTACTTTAATTCTTTATATCCTACTTCTACTTCTTAGGTTTTAAAAAGTGATTATTAAAATAGTATAACTGCCAACACAAGTAAGTACACAACACAGGTACCATAAAGTACTATGCACTAGTAATTTTTTTAAAGACCCATAATACAGATTTCAATACAGAACCTATAGCATAAAAGTATTATAGTAGTAGCGTAGTAGATTTACTAACGCACTAGGTAAAGGTCTCTGCTTAAACAATATACTGTATATTCACATGACAAATTATAAGAAGCTTTTAACGTAAGATTTGGCCTTCATAAACGCAATCACAAAAACCAACTTTAGGATGTATTTAACAACATCAGCAATAATATATAGCCTGTACACCTACCCTTTATATGTAATACTATGTATAATTATTTAGATATGTATGTAAATGAAAATTTAAATATTATTTTTCTACAAGTATCAAGAGTTCCATTTATGTATTTTCGTCATTCGGACCCCACGAGACACAACAATTGACAATGTTATCTTGCGCTGAACATACTATTGTTTACTCTTACATCTAGTTAATAAATGTGCTCACTTGAACACAACTAAACACTTAAAACGAACACTGCCAATTCTAAATAACAGATTGTAAGTTTTCGATGTGCAAAGAATCTCCTTCAGGTGGCCATGGACTTGTAATTTATTACATTTACTGCTTAGTAATTCACAGGGACACCACCAGTTGTTGGGGTCCAAAATTCGAGCTGACATTCCTGTACCCTAATAGTTTCACTCTTTTTATAACTTCAATTTTAATCTATCCCGAAACTATATAATATACTCCAAGGCACACGGTAATATACTAAATATTGTAGTCTAGTCTTAACTCTTAACTAAATAAGTGTTTGATAATCTCGTTCGACAAAACATTCTTTTCTGTACCATACAATGACACACATCTAGGAAATATGTACGCATATACATAACTTTAATTAATTTACTTTAACTTTAAGATATCACATATTGAATTAAAATAAACAACCTGACTTGACTGATATGATACTTTCAATTATAAAAGTATCGAACGCTAGTATTGGATTGACACTTCAGCCGGGCATGCCTAAGGTTTTTACAACCATTGTTGAACATATAACTTGCTTAGAGAATGGAAGTTGAATTAATTACTCACGAGGTAGTAATATTGTAATAAATACATAAAGCTAAACATGGAATGTTTCAATTTCCCCCAGTCTATTTCACATTTAATCTAGCAAATACCTATTCCATAAAAATATTCACGTTTCCACCCACCCATTTCAGGGTATCTTCCATATAAGAACTATTTATCCTTAGTATGTGGTGTATTCTATATGTAAAATATTGAAATACATACCCAGACATCTATTCTACTGCTAGTAATTACTCGTTGTCTATAAACAGAAGAGGCTTTCATTTTTGAAATTCTGTGGTTCAAAAAAATCACATTTGGTTACATTACAATTACACAATACGTGATATAACTAAAAATCCTAATCTTACTAAGCCGGTTTTCGTTCCTCTACTTCGGTAAATACTTTTCAGTTTTACGTAGGTACTGGAAAGAAGGTAATGAATATTTTGTATTGCCTAAGCTTGGTCAGGTCAATATGAGTGTTTTGTTTGAAGTATTAAATAATGTTATTAGTAATTCATTTCTTAACAACATACAGTACTAGTAAACCCTACAAATACAATACCTTTTAGTTAACTCCCTAGAAAAAATACTATATTTTGCTATTACTTATGCTTACGGGTCAAGTATCTACATCAACATCAACTAAATAAGTTCGTTTTCAATAATTCATAATAAATAGGATGATGTGATTAAAAATTAAATCATTTCAGCTTTGAAAATTCTTCAGCTACTCTCCTGTTATGTTACCCACTTATCTAATGGTACATTCAACGTTGTTCTTCATTATCGCCTTTGAAGGAATCGAATATCCAAATCTGATTTGGAAGCTTCATACAATCTTTTAATTCAATGCTTTTCTTTCCATCTTCAGTGACTACTGTCAAGCATTTTTCTGAGCGTAAATTATAAAGCTGAGAGTCCTTATATTCCCATACGTCCTTGGAATGAACGTGCTCACATTGAATCATCTGAACAGTGTCTTTCCTAGTCCCAGAAGTGGCACATTCATTCTCCCTTCGCAGATGGTTTTCTTTGCTCAGCATGAATGTCTGTAAAGTGCAAGATTTAAACTTAAAAAATTAACGTATTGGTTCAACTGGCATGGGGAGTCAAACACCTAAGACTTAAGTTATTACAATTTTCCCCGTGCAGATTGGAGTGATAGGACCTAGTATATGTTCTGGGATATGTAATTGTAACCCCATTTTATTAATATACAGTCCAGTATAACATCCACAATCAAGCGAAACAGCAAGCAAGACATACTATTAGCTAATGCACTATGTAACTAATTTTTAACTGTAGTGTATACTTAGTTGGTATAGGTCTAATTAAAGCCTTGCTTTTGCTACTCTCTTTATGCCTAAAATCTAATACTTTTAGTTTGAGTTGAGTTATTCTATTCTACATAATCTGAAGAAAAGAGATCTGTTGCTTCGCTGCCCTTAATTCGCTTGATTGAGGAAGATTTGTTCCTTAACCTTGGTCATCGCCGTAGATAATTACATTAGAACTAATTATAACTATATCTAAGAAATTGGGGAGCATACTACGTGTGGGATAACGTGCACGTTAGCAAAGGCAAACTTCTAACAAAGTTAATGGAATAGAGATATTTAATTATATACACTTAATTACTACGGTAAGGCAATTTGTTGTTTTACCGAATCCGCATATACTAACAATAACAATGGATATTTTGGTGAGCAATACACATACCTGACTGGGATACAATACGGAATGACAAGGATAGACACTTAATGTATACTCCTCTGACTCCGAATGCTGCATATTATCAAGGCACTGGTTAGTCTCTTCATTTTTAACCTGGAGAAATTCATCAGAATATCGTTAGTCATATTGTGATATCCAGTTATAAGTAGTACACAATAAAAGTGTCATTCAATATTTGCATAAAAATATGGAACAAGTACATAAAATGTAAGCTCTAATAAATACGTCACTAATTAGATAACAATGTTTACCAAGCTAATGTGGAGCTCATAACCACAAAAGGTTGAGTTGATTGAACTCAGTATTAGCTTGAAGCCTTTACATAGAATACCAGGCTCACTAGCAATTTTATCCAGTCAGTGAAACAATAAGTTAGCTTTAATAATTCTTCAAAAATAGGATTCTTACCTGGCCATAAAGTAAGGACCCTAAGTGCATTTGGAACTTTTCCTTATAGATATTGTCCAAGAACCATTTAAAACTTTTGCACTTCGTCCTTTCTCGAAATTTGGTACGCTTACTAACATCCCCATAATCAGCATACTGTAGAGCAAAGACATAATACCATAACGTCTCGTTTCATTTAAACAAAATTACAATAATTTTAAAGCCATTTCATTTACCTTCAATTCTTTTCTGTGACTATAGAATAGTTCTTTAAATTCATCCATCCAAACTTCTGCCAATCGTGCTGTATTTAAGCCGTGTGAATCCACATTGTTTGGAAAACTATAGGGATGGAAGTTTCTAAATATATGGCCGACTCTTGAGCAAGGAATTACTTCTACCGAGCCTGTATATATAAGTAAATGATTGCTTCAGTAAGTATTATTATTATATTCAAGTGCATGGTGGAACCGTGACTTTGTGTAACAAAGAGTATATCAATTGTGATTATTGAATACAAATACTGTAGCCTACATAGATAGCTTATACGCAATTATTGTAATATTACCTCCGCATTGCCAAATCTGTAAGCAAACAAAATTCATGAGATCAATTTTAGATCAAACATTAAACATTTAATGAAATTTAAATTAACTTAGGCAGTGATCCACAACCAACTCAATTTAATTCATAATAAATTATATAATTCATTTGTTCCACTAACTCTGAAAGACATCTCAAGGTTTTCTCCTCCCCAAAGTTGCATATCTGAATCATAAGAACCGATTTCCCAAAAGTATCTTCTGTCTATAGCAAAAAGACCTCCAGCCATTGTAGGAGAACGAGTAGGAGAATGGTGACTCTTTTTACGATTTGCTTCATAGTCAGGAATATTCACCCAAGTAAAGTGTCCGCTCCATGTAAAACCCCCAATTTGGAAGAATTCACCATTTCCATGATAATATTCCATTGTTTTGTCATCAATGACATCAATTATAGGGCATACGACTGCTGTTCTTTCCTCTTTAATTCTCGCCAGCATTGGTTCAGCCCTGTAAAATCATAAATTAAATTCAGTACATGATGCCACATCACAACAGGAAAAATTATTGCCAGCAAGGAATTGCATAAACTTCTATAGGCAAATATGCAAAATTCGCAATTCTTACCACATTTCACCACATTCCACGTGAGCATCCAAAAATATGATGACGTCCCCAACAGACAGATGAGCCCCAATCATTCTAGCTCGAATAAGACCAGCTCTTTGTTTTAGTCTAACAAGACGAACTTTTCCAAATGGGTATTTCGTTGCAATGTAGCGTTCCAATTTTCCTTTCAAATCCCTGTGGTCACTGAAATCGTCCACTAAAATGATTTCCTTTAGGTACTTTGCCGGAGTTTGATTTATAACACTGTGAATAGTTCTGATAAGACTGGTAAATGCTTCGTTCGTATAAATAATAACAACACTTGTAGTAGGCAATTCATCGTCGTAGCTTTCAGACCGGCACCTAAACAAAAAACATATCATATAATATATGAAATACATCGAATTGCCATTAGGACACGCAATGAGGTATACAATTTTGTATATTTTTAGCTTACGCAGGTTCTCGTGTATCAGGCACTGATCGATTCGGAGAGATCATTTCACTCAGTAATCTATTAAATGCTTCTTTTTTCATAATTGCGTCCGCCACTGGTTGTTGATATTCAGGAACACTTGCTTTTTTCCCCTTTGCGCCCAATTCAGCTTTAATTCTGGTCATGTCGTCGGCAATTTCATCATCGTAGTCATCTGTGCTACTAGTTTTCTTGCTAGTCAAGTCTACTTCTTCATACTTGTAATCCTTAAGCACTGGCACTAAAAATTCGTCCATGTTTTCTTTTTTGACCCTTTCTCTTAATTCTGCCTCTTCCAACAAACTATTTTCATTATTATTAAAGTCATATTTATGTTTCGAAGGTTTTTTAACGGGTGGTGGTTGTACTTCATTATCTTCTTCTAAATTGTGTTCACTGAGAAATTGAGCTGCTATAGGACCGTCCGCTTTTTGGTAATTTTCCGCATTTACAGCAGACTGGAGCTTTGACGTGCTACCGAGCTCTTCATTTGGCTTTTGAACTCGAGTCCACAATAAAAGTGTTATCACAAAAAAGAATATAATGAAAAGCTTGAGCAAAAACAGTCTCCTTCTTCGGACAATAAAACCAAATATTTGGTGCACCATTGTTGCTGATTGGTATTTTGCCACAAGTGTGCTTTCCCTTTTCTAGGCCGCTGACAGCAAACCACTTATTTAATTGGGATACACTAAAAATTTATTTTAAATACTGTCGATTGCTTTCCACCATTTATTGGCTGTGGATTTTATAAACCATTAATGATCTCACGGTCGTCATAATTTTGGTTATTTACATATCTATTCACTAATCACTTATTTGGTGTCTTTGCATACTATAAGTCGCACGTAGTATACTTCAGAGATAACGATCTGCAGTATTTGGCTATGTTCCGTGGTTTACTTTAACTACAGTTACACAACACTTTAGGAGCATATCTGATTCATCTGTCAAAATAAATGTGCACGATATAGGTAAAAAGTAGACAAATAACGCTCCAAACAATTACGAATGTAAACCAAAAATAAATTCTATCAAAATAATATAAATCGTACATAAAAGAAAAGAATTGGCCAAATGGGTTGTTTGACGTTATATGATGGAATGGAATATCTCGCTTTCAGAAGCCACGACGATCTGATTAATCCATCCGATACACTAATCTTGCACTAATTAAAGATGATAAAGAATTACAAAGGCTGTATAATTGCAATTTTCGTTTTGTCGTACTTCGGTCCCAGTAGTCCATCCCGTTACATCCAACCAAGTAGAATAACTACAGTTTTACTTTAGATATCAGACCTGGAAAAACCAAAATGTCATTAATTCATATGTATGTATAGACAACATTTAAGGCATAAAAGGTATAAGAGGCAAGATGTAGTCTTTAAAACTTACTAATTTAATTACAGATTGCTTCAGTGAGAGCAATCAGGGCAAATGATATGTCACACCAGAACCCAAAACCAACCGGTGGTGTCGTTAACTGTTAGCCAAATTCATCCAGGTAGAGGTTCCCCGGAATTCTAAACCTGAAATCGATACAAATCCAATCAATGACGAAATAAGTAGCTAACTACACAAATTATTTGAAAATACTGAAAACAAATTAATGCATCGCCCCCATACTGGTACTGATAGCTTCCACGGCTAATTAGTAAGCAACAAAAAATCGGATACTTCAAATTAATTAAAATTCTACAAGGGTGACAAGACATCACATGACTATAACTTACTCTATATTTCTTGATTGGATATCCGGCTGATTTCTTTTGCTCTTGCTATCTTCAGGAAGACATCTTCAGTAGTTTTTGTACGCTTTCCGTCCCGATTGAATTCTGCTTTCCAGCTTCACTGACTGAAGTGCCAAGCCAACTTGTCATCTGATTGCGCTATAATTATATCGGCAAAACAAATTTCTATTTTGTTGATTGTATTGTATCTTGTATCATATCAAATCAAAAAGTAGTTTCTAACTTTTACTACGGACGGATTATATTTTGACAATAACACATTGACAATAGGCTTTCTATTTTTATCTAGACATGCTTTCGTTATTATTTATTTATAATTAATTAGTAGTATTTACTAGGTATTTGTATTTATTTGTTATTTACCTTAATTGTAGTACAGCACGCACACTTTATATCTGGTGGTTGGCTATCGTGGCACTTTGCTACTCTTCTTCTGTTTACTGTTGTGTTGGATTTGGAATTGGATGAAGTTTAGCATGTCCGCGAGTGTACTACATTTGACATCACATATAAACGTTACACTACACGACCATAGCATAGCATAGCATAGTAGGAATAGATGGTTTCCTTTGCTTACCTTTACCATACTCACCTATATAATACACAATGCAATTGCCATGTAATCCACCTTTATATCGCGAATTGTTGGCAAAAAGTAGATTTATAGTGACTAGCTTAGCAATAGCAAGTCACTAAACAAACTTAACCACGCTAATGCTACTCCGCACACTTATTTCATTACAAAAGGCCCAAATATTAACATAACCAAACACAAATTAATAAATCGAATTAATGTAATACATACTTAAAGAAAAGGCAAACAATATACTAATACTTATGTAAAGAATGTAAACTTTGTTAACCGTGTGCGTGTAATATACATACTGGTATGAATATACCTTGCTGAAATAAAATACTTTTCTTACTTGTGCTTGTATTTATGTAAAAAGTGGATCTTATATTAGTTAACATAGTGTTGCTACTGCATTATGTACAGAATTTCAAGTTGACAAAACATATTTTTAACCGTGACCGTATATTATTATGATTTGTCTTTTAAGAGATTATTGTTTTATGACACATTTCGCTAGTTATGGATATGAAGTCGGCACTCGGTATCGGTAACGTAATTGGTAGCGGTACTCTTTTGTTATGCAGAATTATGTTTTGGATTGCTAAGTTGTAAGTACAAGACAAACAAATTGGGATTTAAAAGGATTGCATGTTTTATGTAGCTGACTTTAACAAGTTTAGCTGCTCTTGTCTTGGCTTGACAGCAGTTTTTTCATACTTTGTAAAATATACAAAATTAAAATTATATAGGTATTTTAGGTATTCTCTGTTTCAACTCATTACAACTGGGTTCTATGGGAATTATGGGAATGATCCTCTATTAGATCTACTGCGTTACAATAGCTGTAGCTGTGCATAGACACAGAAATGCAATGAACTTTACTATGTCCCTAGTACCTATGTTTGTGTGTATAGTAGTAGTGAGTAGTGTCAATTTAGTCTGCCATGTCAAGTGTGTACTATGTGTAGTTTATAGTAGTAAGTATAGTGCATAGTAGTTTAGTTCTTATTGTTTTTACAGTCTGGTAAAACTGGTATTAAAGTCTCACGTCTCTTCATCCACCTCACGATATGATGAACACTTATCTTTTTAACGATTTATTTAGCTGACATGACATGACAAGAGAAAACTTTGTGATAGTGTGCAAATTAAATACCCTTCATATACCTAGATGTCTACTATGCAATCTACAACTACTATGTACATATAATTATACCTATACAATTTACTTAAATACAAACAAAGTATCATACTACAAGTAAACTTAGCTAGGTATGTAAACTTTTTAAGTTCTTAAACAGGACACGTGTTTTATGGAATAATCAACTTATCTGTGCTGTACTACAGTTGAAACAAGTTGACAGTATAGTACGTGAAGACTTACATATTCTTTCGTACTTATGAAAGTAGACGTAATAAAATATTACAACGTTTACTTTATGTAGTGTTGCGTTTATTGCTAATTTTTGACATGAGAGGAGGTATGCAAAATCATGGAAAATGTTAGGCTTGAAATTGCCGAAATTGTACAATAATACCATTATATGTGCCGACATGGCATGAATTTATGTAAATTAACACATTTCGAATCATCTTTTGTTTTTTATAAGTGCATGCATCGCATCCGTTCTGTATATAAGTATGCTTTACTATGCAGCTACAGTTGTATAAATACACATTTTGTGCTAATGCTCCATTATTTAGTGCCCGATGGACCGAAATTGAGACTTTCTTCCGGTTTGACAATAAGGGCAGCTGCAAATTGCCTGAAAGCACATACGCATACTGCTCAATGTTAGGTCAATGATATGTTTATCACACAATTCTATGCATTACTGTACATAATTAAGTACCTACCTTGTATATAGGTCTGTGGGTAAAGGGCAGGGTAAATATAATGTTTAACTAATTACGATTTATGTAAATAATTTGTGATGAGGCTGATTTGGATCCTTCCCTGTATTAGAAAATTACATTACATTGGCAATAGTCTTTTAGAGTACACAGTACAAACAGGGCTTTAATTTAAGCTGCTTGCGTCTTGTGTACCACTTATATGGTACACAAACTCCCAATCCCAAATTCGCGTATTATTTATGTGATCAAGTTAAACATGACTGCACATAATGCCATTGCCAACAGTCAGCTTAAACTCAAAACTTGGATTACTTCCATTTGTATACCTTACTTTATACTACTACATATATACAGTCGGGCTAGTTTGGCTATAAAGATAATAGTCAAGCTAAACGGATGATATTCCACACATTCCGTAACTAATCATACAATTGTACTTCATTCAACACGTATCGTCTTTCTCATAATCGCGATCTCAAAATTTTGATGCATCTAAACCTCTAAACCGGTTTTATATGAAACGTTTAATATCTATGAATATAAAAATACATTGTCGTGTCATATCTGAATCTATCTTTGTACACGGTTCATATAAAAACTTCATTAATATAATAAGGTAGAACTGCTACCTTTGTGTTTCCACTTCCACCAGGCAGACCAGACCACACTCGACTGGATTCCACTCACTCTACTCGTCTACTCTTCTGTTAGAGTAGTTTGTTCTGTTCTGATTATGAATTCGTTATTATGATGTATGCAATATTGTATAGGTATACGTTTATGGTATGTGCTATATAACTGCAGCTATCTGTACAAGTGTGCAGGGGATGGGATGAAGGTAGGAAAGGATGCAAAATGCAAACAGGTACATTTTATTGTATCAATATCATTATATATGTCTACCATACTTACGTATAGGCACCTACTTACTAGGTTGTGAACTGATTTAATATAAAGCTACTATAAGTCCAGTCCCAACCCAAGTCTCATCGCTATAGTCATTTCATATTAGATTAGAGGCAAGTAAAATAACATTTGTAGGAGTTCAGTCAGGTCGACGACGACGACGAGTCGAATGAAATGAGTAAAGAAGCTTACGCATAAAAAGTAGTGCCAGTAGTACCTAATACTCCCATTCAATAATTCACTGCTCTGCTATGGTATCATTATGTACCAGAGTAAACTAGTTTCAACTACAAACTAAATGGATATAGTAGTACACAGTGACAATATCCAATATACAATTTATACACAATGGCATACATGATGAATTTAAGTTGTGATAGTAGCCAAGTATTCAGTATCAAGTATCAGTGTAGTAAAAGTAAATTATTCCCTACTAGTACATATAATCTTATTGTTCACATGAAGGTATGAATTGTACTATAGTATTTGCATCAGTTAGTAAGTTTTAGATTTTGTACATTCATTAACAAAGCCGTATCTAACTAACGCGACAATATTCCAAAGAAATGAATCTCTATAATTGGGTTTTCCACATCAATTTACTACGAATAATTTTGGTTGGTATTGGTACAGTAAAAAATCATAAAGAACATCAATTTGATATGCTAAAGCATGTTTCCTGTGTTATTCTGAGCAAGCTGAAGCTTACTATTTACACTTAAGGACATGTTTCAGCAAAACATCGAAATAGTATATAGTAGACAAATAATTTGATTGAATAGTAGACCATTGCACTTTAAAATTTTGTTAGAAAGGACCGGATTATTGTTGGCTAATATCTAGGTCGAAGGAGAGAGAACAGGTAGGTAATAATAGAAACAGGATATAAGTAAGAGTAGAAGAGTACTGCACAGCAACATTACAGAGTGAACATGGTCGGGTCGGAAGTGCATTTTTTTTTTAAAAAAAAGTAGCTTTAGCTTGTAAACAGTTTGTAACAAATTGGTTCCTTCCGGAAAGAGTAGATAAACCCAAATTTTTTTATGAAGATATTTGCGATTGTACTCTTTGGATCAATAGATTAGAATAACGTATATAATATCGTTCGTTTCCAATAAATAGCGATTAGTAGTTCAATGGTCTTCGTTTTTCGACTTCTCCCAACAATAATCAAACGCAAATGGCTTCTCTGGCTGGGAAAACGTAAGGAGCTCACAATTCTTTTCATAGTTAAGGATCTGTGAAAAGGAAATAGTACATAGTAAAAATAATGATCTAATCGTCATGAATTCAACGACGACATCGCAATGCACTTGTACTTGCAAAATGCACAAGTGCAGGCAGGTCTTGTAAAAAATGCGAAGTCTCATGACATACTGGTACGATATAGCGACATGAATTCCATACCTTAATCACAATGGGATGGACCGTGCATTATGACCATATAAAAATATGAATAATAAGCAAATAATTGAGGAGAATAATGCGTACCTGATTGAGGATATCAGCTTCGCTGCCACTGACTTCGTAGCCAGTAATGTGAGTAAACAGAGACTCGGCAGTGTGAATATCCTTCAGCTTCTTTTTCTCAAAGAACTATAAAAAATTAGGTCATTAGTGACAGAAACAATGGTTATCAGTAATAGATTTATAATTTTCCGGTACTTCTTGCATTAAATTGTTCCATTCATTACTTACGTTGACAATGTTGGTACAATCCCGATAAAGGAATTCCAAAGCATGAGGATGACTCGGCTCTACTGACTGACTCACATCGATAAAATATGCTTTCTCTTCATGCCAAAGTATGTTATACTCTGAGAGATCTCCGTGGACTAAATTACACTCCTTGTACATCTTCGTCATACCCTACAGTAATGGTAAAGTTATTGTTTTAGTAGGGAAGTGTTACAAACACAATTTCAGAAACATTGCAAAAGATATATGAAATACTGATGCTCACATCAATAGTCTGCTGGTAGGCACTTTTCAACAGTGTGTCATCCTCTTCAATTGAGAATTTCACCTCCTTCAATTTAGGAGCTGGTCTCATGTCCTTCCCAATAAACTGGAGTACAAGTATATGCTTCTTTAGCTGCACAACGGCTGGACACAAGATCCCATGTTTTGCCATTCTACTTAAGTTGTGCATTTCTTTCTCAGCCCATAAATGAACAAACTTTCTAGGATTCTGCAATAAAGATTATTTTACAACGTTTTACAAACAATTAAAGTAGATTTAGAATCTTCATATCTAATAGTAAGATTTTCATCGAAATACAAAATATAATCTAGCCAAACTATTGGTTTTGCTATTGCAACTTACTTGTTTGGAAAACCTATCTTTAAATCTGTAGTCATCTTTAATGTACTTATCACGAGATTTGAATTCGTTCAAGGTAGTTTTAAATACTTTTACTGCACACTCCTCAGGTATTTTAACCATCGTCTCTGACTCAGTGTCCGCCTCAAAACTATGCCATTCAAATTATACAACATTTCATTGAATCAATTCCAGAAAGGTTGCATCATAGAAATTAAATTATAGCATAGATAGAATTATATTATATTTTAATCATTCTCGTTTCTTACTTTCCACCGTTGGCGTAGAGCACTATGGCCTCCTTTCCTGTTGATATAATTCCAAAGACCTTCTCTAATACTGCATTGTTTATCATTTTATACAGAAGAAGTCTCGTTTTGGGGTCGATGGCCATCTCCGAAGTTGATTTTTCTACTTTATCGTGAAGTCGATTTCTTCGCCCTTCTTCAGCTTTTGAATACACTTTTAAGGTGTTATAAACCTGAACAATTAGGAATAGATAAATAATTTACTGTGCCTCCTAAGCCGCAGTCAACAGCACATTTAGGAATACTAAGCCAAAATAGGCATGAAGAATTAGTCTTTAAATAACTGTTTCATACTTTATTTGAAAGTTGCATATCGAAACTAGCCCCGTCCCCAGTATGTATACAAGGAGATAAAGATTCCATGACACGACAAGCATTACGTCTGGCATTCATTGTTACATCATGCTTTGTGACAACCTCATTATTGACTTTTACGTAGCCACATCTTGGCATTGCGGGGAAGGCCTTCTCATGTGCCTATATTGACAAAATCAAAACAGTTTTACATTACATAGCTTACCAATATCACCCATTACTATTCTACACACTACACAGTATCTAAATCTAATCAATTAAGTATTAATATTTTCTATACCTCAAAACTATCCCAATTCTTTGGTGGTGGTACATCATAGTCCTCATCAGAATCTGACTCTATTTCACCGGACATGTAGTTGGTCAGCGAAACTGAAACTATAAAAATTGACTATGTTAAACCCAAAGTATCATTTTCAAATAAGAGCACTGCTTCAAAAAAAATTGAGTGCAATACCTTTAGAAGATCCATTATATTTATCTTCTACTTTTTTCAAGTTTTCGTCATACTCCTTGTTGAACTGCATTTGAAGCATTTGTGCAATCAGCATATCGCTGTTACAATCTTCTGTAGGACTGCTAATGGCTCTTAATGAAGTCAGGTCAATTCCACCAGCAACATCCGCTCCTTCTTGAAGTAATATATCCTTAACTATTTGTTCTTGTTCTTCCACATGCAAATTAGAAGCCAACTGCTCACTCATTATATCGCTCAAGTTCGTAATCGTATTTTTTGACGCAGGAGATGCCCAAGGACTTTTAGGAAGAGGAGCTGGATGAACCTGTGTTGGTTCCAGCATTGCTTCCAAAGTCTCCGTTCTTAGTTCAACAGCTGACATTATCACAGTTATGGTATGGTGTATGATCTCTTGATCACAACAATTAATTGACTTAAATTAAATATATATAATCTACGTATCTTCCAAGCGTCTTAATGCTTAAGCTTCGTCGTCAGACAGTTGGTTGATTCTATCCTGTTCAATATTACATGTCAGAGTTGGTTAATGAGTGATGAATAATTTAATACTATAAAATTGTTCTTTAGGTGTATGTATTGTTTCAAGCTACAAATTACACTTAAAAATTCATTTTACTATTAACTAAATTAACTATACTTATTACTTACCTTTGCCTTTATCCACTTGTGAAAAATAGACGATCCCTCTTGGCTAGATCGAAATTAGCTGATTGCTCTAACCCTAACCTAAACTCTACCACCTTTCTAAGCCTTTGTTTGTGGTCGTTTGGACCAGAAAATAATAATTTTAATTTTTATATTATTAATGAATATATCAATACAAAGAACAGATGAT
The DNA here is from genome assembly GCA_034694165.1 of Tomocerus mixtus. NCBI lineage: Eukaryota > Metazoa > Arthropoda > Collembola > Entomobryomorpha > Tomoceridae > Tomocerus > Tomocerus mixtus. Next base: position 20,864 of record JAQFYC010001001.1, on the reverse strand, counting down.
TTAAGGAACGAACGTATCTTTACAATTTTTAGCATGCAAATGAATCATATGGGTTACCCACAGATATGGACTTATATATATAATATACCAAATAAAAGGGAACGTATTATTTTCTTATAAGAAACGTAGTCAAACGTTCGCGCAAAGTGATCTTTTTGTTAAGCCGCAGCCCAAATAAGCCTGGCTAATATTGGATGCCTTCAACCAGTAATAGCCCGGTAGAATTAATGTTTATGATTTCTGATCATTTTGATGTTTCTCAAATCAGTTCGTTGTTTACTGTTTTTGGCTTTCCAGTTCAGTTTTATGTCTTGCGGAATTAGGTCATATGAAAGGAGGCCAACATGTTGCAACATAGGGTACTACATTGAGAAATAACAAATAATGCTTTCACTTATTACTCACTTCTGTCTCTCAAGTCCGAAGCATTACGAATTACGACTAAGTATACAAAATGCTGGCCCATCAGTTACTATTGACAGTGGAACACATGTAGAAAAATTTAGCACTTTTACAGTAGTCCACTTCACATACTGCGTTAAAATCGTAAAATATACAATAAAGAAAAACTTGTATGAAAATGCCAGTGCCAGTCTGTGAACTTCTGCTGACTGCGGCTTATATTTGAGTGCGGTATGTTAAGAATGATTTTCTAATACACTTTTACAGAGAAGGTACTTCATTATAGCATAGCGAATAGCAGTTTTATATAACCTGTGCATGTGAGCATATTGTAGTGTAGTATAGTTGATATAGTACAAGTGCTCTGTGCGGCTGTGGCCCTCGTAAACGTAACTTGCGGTAACAATACAATAGGTAAATCCACAACCCTTTCTTTCTTATCGTCAGCTGTCTAAACGACGTTTATAGGACGAACAACATTGAGCGGATAAAAAAACTGAACACAAATGACAACAAAATATTGAACTTTAAAGTGCAGTTATAATGTGGTAATCTTTTTTATTATGTATGTCATAGTCCAATCTATTTATGTAGCAATGTATCATCAAATCAACAATCAAGTATAACAATAATTAAATACCTAATTGAAGTTTTCTTTTTTGTATAGGTTCAACAGGTTGACATTGACAATGGTTGTACACATTTATTAACGGGCCTTAACTGAAAATTGTGTCAGAAATGTATGAACCTGCAAAAAGCTGCTGATTCCATTATAATTGTATACCCGTGCCCGTATAAGAAGCGATCAACGGAAAAGCAAATTGCCAATTGACATTTTTATATTAATATTGAATATTAACCAACAAAAGGTACCTTACCCATTTATTTTTGTAAAAATAATAAATCAATAATAGTATTCAAAAGTTTATTAGTTGTTAGCAAGGCCTATCCCTATCATCATTACCTCTATTTCGTGGCAGACGCTGTTTGTTGATATAACTTAAATAACTTCGAATTTATGATGTAAATTGCGAAAATTGATATATAAAAGGGTGTAACAAATCCCTCAACCTTCAACAAGGACAATGACTATGATAAATATATCATTGTCACATGCTTACTAATACTAACAATTGGTCATTTATTGTAGGTGTTCTATCCGTAGAAGAGTTACTCGCTTCAGAACGAGAAGAAGCAACGCTGCTCGTACCAAGCAAGGGAGACAATTTTGTAATAAATTTCTAAACTACTCCAATCTAACTCTAGGCAGATCAACCATTTCGAAAGCAACAGTCAAAGGGGGGCAGAGGATGGCGACTCCGAGGGCGGAAACTGAAGATCAACAAAAGTTACGCTTTCAAATAGAATTGGAGTTCGTTCAATGTCTCGCCAATCCCAATTATCTCAACTTTTTAGCACAAAGAGAGTTCTTTAAAGATCAAGCCTTCATTAACTATCTCAAGTACCTTCTCTACTTTAAGGAGCCCGAATACTCTCGATTTTTGAAGTACCCGATGTGCCTTTATTTTCTGGATTTACTTCAATATTCGGAATTTAGAAAGGAGTTAGCCAATAACAAATGTACAAAATTCATAGAAGATCAACAACTTCTACATTGGCAACACTACATCAGAAAAAGATCTAAATTAGTGCATGCTGGCTCTGGAGGTGAAATGGGTTCCGGAAGTGCATCATCCATGACGAATTTACAACATCATTCGGCTATGAATAACCTTAAGTAGTAGTTAGTTTGTGATATGTGTTCATTATATTATAAGCTGTAGTTGTAATAATTTGTAATGATGCCTGATGCAGTATGCAGTATGCAACAGCTGATAAAGTTATCTGTATATTGTGAGTTTAGGCTGAATTATGATCAACTAGTAAATTAAATTGATAGCGTGTAAGTTTTGTACGGCTATACTACATAATTAATTAGTTTCAGAATAGTAAAGCATGAAATATTTAAGAATAGAACTGTAATTAACTTCAATCTATTTCAGTTTTGACTTCAGTGTGTTATGATATGATTATATTTTAAGACCTACCTCTACTCTAAATGTACGATAAGCACTATTTTGTATTTAAATATTTTAAATAAATTACTCATATTTCGTGCAGTAATTATTTCATCTTACCTATTCTATTTCTTTCATATTTTATAGCCTAACACTACATAATAATAATGCATTCCCACACAGACACGACTTAACGAACAATAATTTAGCACTTACAGAAACAAAATAAACACTGATCTGATCACTACATAATACAGCATGTTCATTTGACAATAAGATAACTTTAATTTCTGAAAAAGTTTAACAACCCTTTACGGCTTTTATATGAAAAAGAGACTACCAAAATTAAAAAATGTCAAAGTCCTAACGCTGCTTTGATCCGAGAGTTTTCTTTTTATGAACAACTGGAGTCTTACTAGCCTTACTGCCAGCTTGCTTTTTAACCATTTCTCTATGTGAGGCTTCTTTGATATTTTTATCCTTTTTAGGCGAAAGGTCCTTTTTAATTGAATTTGGGGGTGGTTTATTTAGTAATCCCCTCTTCTTCAAAGTTTTACTAAGCCCAACATTTTTGGCGAAGAACGAAGATTCTCTCTTTGCTGCGGATATTTCATTTCTAAGTTTTTGTTGACGTGATATTCTTTCATAGGCAAGGCGTTCGTTAAGATGCACCCACTGGAACCTGAAAATGTTAATACAATATAGCGTCTTATCACATCATGTTATTACACAATGCGTCAATAATGTCTTAGCATTTATTGACTAGGGGAAACAAAAAAGGGGTATAGAAAGAATGCAAGATCAGCAATATGAATATGAGCAAAGTAATATTAGATCATATATTATGTACCCTTGAAGATATTTTATATTCCACAGGAAATCGTGATAAGCTTTAGACTTTTTGCCTCCTACAGGTTGATTATTTAGCGTGGCCGCAACTCTCTTAGCGTGTTTTCGTTTCCTGAATTCTATCCAGCCCTCTTTAAACGTCTGATTTTTTACTTTTCGTTTTCCTTGCCATGGTTTATTATCTATCGATAAGAAGACAAAATTGATGAATTTTGTAATCAGCAATACCTAAAGAATTGCTATTTTCTGTTCTGCCCAAAATAATTTGTTAATATTAAAATATGTGTTACATATTACATACCTTCAGGCTGAATGAATGATCTATGAATGTCTCCGAATTGTGAAAAGTATTCCCGAATTCTAGTCACGTTCATTTTAGGTGGTATAGTTGACAAATATATAACTCCTGCTTTTAAAACCTTCTGCCCATCATCAGTTTTGCTACTTCCAAGTGTCGGTAAATTCAATTTTTTCTTGGATTTCTTTTTGAGAGCTTCTTCGTCATGTTCTTGATCATCGCCGTTTGCTGCTGATGCAGATTCGGACACGTCATTATCATCAGAATTGATACTTTCATCGTCGTCTTCCTGATCATCATCGTTTACTGCTGATTCTGAAGCTGAATCCGAAAGGTCATCCTTATCAGAATTTTCAAATATTTCTTCGGAATCATCGGAATACATGATACAGCTTTCAGCTCAGGGAATGAAACTCTTTCGCTGAAGAAAAATATTAATACTTTACAGTAGGCAATTCTTAAAGACTATTTTATTTTGGAATGTATCAAATGTCAAAAATTCACAGCTTACTTTTATTTTCCAGAAGTTGCAAATCTGCCAAGTTATAGATGTTGGTCCTTAAAGACACTACTTTACAAGCCAAGATTTCTTAGGATTGTTATACACGTGTAATTCAAAATTTGCGCACGATTATCTGATCGCTGGTTGTACCTAACCACTTTCACTTACTTTCTTTGTCGAGCTACTTGCTTTCTAAACTTTCTTCGGTGGCAACAGGAGGTTTGATTTAAAATCTTATATTTCTCAAATATCTGCAGAAAGTATTCTGTAAGTTTTCTACCGAATTGCGGATAGAAATCAACCAAAAAATTGATCTAATCTGATATTCAAACTCCGCATGTTGATTTCACAAAAGTGTTATTAACCGAATAGTATATATTGAATTACCATTTCCCATTCTACAATCTAAATAGGATTATTATGGCAGTTTGTGTAGCAGTAATCGGAAAAGATGTAATTTTTTAATATTTATCAAATTTTATTAATTATGTGTTATGTCTACGAATGTGTAATTGATGCCAAGCATATATTTTATTTATTATCTTGCAGAATGGCCCCCTGTACTTCCGATGCAGAGAGCCCACGTCGGAATTGCAATATCATTTTATTGTAAGTTCAGCCTTAGATATAATTGAAGAAAGAGTTCACAGTCCTGGAAAAAGTGGATTGGCTGTTGCATCTAACCCTGGATCTAACTTAGGACATCCTGGAGGCATTGAAGCTACTAGAGAGTTGTATTTAGGGGCCTTAACTGCCCAAGAAGAATATAAAGTGTAAAAATTTTATTTATAATTTAAATTAATTTATAATTATGTACAATTACCTCTTAATAATTTACATAGAGCCAATAGCGACACTTTTATTTGGTGTGTTCAATTTTAGATTTGGCTACATGACGAATACCAAGATAAAGTTTGTAATTGTAATAGAAGAAGGTAGCATACCTCTCCGCGAAAACGATATACGAATGGTATGTTTAGCTCAAAAATCTCGAATTGCTGTTTGTATAGATATTTAATACTAGATACATATTTAAGTTACTTATGTAAAACATATTTTTTAAATGGCAGATGTTTAGAAAACTACACACAGCGTTCTGTGATTTGATGTCTAATCCGTTTTATCTGCCTGGAACAGAAATATCGTCAAAGTTAGTACCCATTTCTTAGAAAAACCCTTAATTAAAGTCATACTGATGAAAAGCATTGTATTTAATGTGTCTTTATGCGTGTTCCTTTTCAGGCGTTTCGATATCATTGTTCGCTCAATAATAAGTGGAAGTGGTAATCTCGCGTAGAAGATACTGTTAATTATTTAATAAAAATATTTATATGGTTAAGAACCAAAGATGGTCATATTGACAAGACTTTTGTTTTTGGGCTTTTGTTTGTTTTGTGTATATAATTTGTAATTGTTTATATCTTAAATAAAATTTAATATAAAAGACTACAAATTAATTGCATAATGGATAATATCATAATGGAATGATGCTAACTTGTATTATATTGTATCTTTTATTAAGTATACTTATCAATAAGGATATAGTATAAGTAAGTAAAGTAGTCTAGTTTTCAAAACATATAAAATCTCTGAATATATTTACCTATTTGCTTCTCTATTTGATATCCTTTCTCCGTTTTCCTTGTCTATGCTTTCTCCAGTTTTTTTATACCAAATATGTATGCACTGTATTCCTACCTGACATATGGAACTGGAAAGTAAGTACTTACATAGGTAGTCAGATTGCTTTTACTTGTTTGACTGGAAAGTAGTTAGCATTGCCTGAGAGATATGGTATGAGAGAAAATGGACACAGTACAGTGTGTTTCACTAAAGGGGTAACATGTATTATTATAGGTATTTAGCATGCACTTTCACTTGACAAGTATTCCTTGTGTTAAAAGTGTTTAATGTGGCTTATACAGTGTCGATTGTCGATACATATGTCCTCGTCCCAATTTCAGTAAAAAAGGACAATGTCACAGTTCACTGTAGCACACCCATGCACAGCATGACCTTTTAAACTTTAAAGCTGTCGGCAACTCAGTCAAAACAACCGTATTTGGCTCGCATAAGTCCTTAATAATGCTATGAACTATTTTTGTAATTTGAAGAAATCGACTCATAATTTAGGGCTGAATTTTTCCCCGAAGTTTACATTAATTTCCCTAGTCTCACGCAATGCCCACAGCAAGACAACCTTAATGCAAAGACAACGCTAAACAGGAGACAATGAACATAATAAGTAGGAATACACATTGAACACCATCCAGAGCCAGTGTAAGATAAATTATCAATACATATGCACAGTATTTAGTGAAAGTCCCTCATGCATGCATACTTACTTTAGTGTCTCCCTGTATTACTAATACTGAATAGTATTGAGTCTGAGTGCTGGAGAAAGATAACCGGGTCATGCATGAGCTTAAGCATATTGACATTATTACTATCACATAATAGGCAAATATGTCTACATTATCTTTGTTATTGCAGAGCAACGTATTTAATTATACGGTAAGTAAATAATAAGTAGGTACCTGTGGGAATGTTTACCAAGTTTACCTAACTAATTTTGTTTACTGCTGAGACCACAATACATAAGTATCATGTCTTGTGCCAACTTACCCGTATGTTTTGGATTACATTATTATTCATAGGCCACGTTAATTCCACGTAGTTCGTTACAGAAACATGGATTATTTTAAAGTGAAAGATAATTTTTCGCTTTCGCTTAGTCGGATTTAGTAAGCATTTGAAATTCCTGGTCTATAAATAGATGCTCTCTATGTACAAAAGTAGAGAAGGAAGATCAAATTGTTTTAATACGTCAATTAATAAAGCCAACCCCTTGAAATTAATTGTACATTCCTAGCATAACTGTACCTTACTTTACATTTAACTTATGTTGTATACTGAAATATGTGATTCAGGTAGTGGTTAGTAAATTGCGAGTACTATTCAATCTGAATTTCTATTGCATAGATCAAACGACAGGTCTAGATATTAAGTTAGACAAAGACCAGACCACCCAACAGTAGAACAAGAACTTTAATATTTCTGTTTCATACACTTTATAGTATGTTCCATGAGAAGTTCAACCGCTGTATCTGTATGTAAGCTTGCTTTCCTTCAGACCAAAGAAATTCAATGCAATACGCATACGCTTCAAATCCGTTCTACTAACTCGGTTGATTCGTGAGTGAGTCTTCTACTATTTCACTTTCTCTCTCACTCTCGTGTAAAGTGGAATGCATAAATATATTGTACACAAAAGTGATTCCAGATCCAGATCCAGTGGAGTCCACTTGGGCTTTTGGATCTCTGTTTTTCTGTTCCATTCACTGAATTTGAGCCCCATATCCGCAGATCCGTCGTCTCATATTATTACAAATCTCTATACGAAATAAAAGGTCAAAAAGGGTTGCGTCCTCTTTGCTGTGTATTGCTGTACCGAACAATGTCCAGTCCATATTGAATATAGGGCAAACTACTTATATGTACACACAAACATCTTATAGCTGATTGTTTTGCTACCCTTTATGTCTCTCTATTCTCTTTTCTGCTTTATTGGCAGTTGAGTTTGAGGTTTGAGACATCAAAGCAAAGAATAGAAACTTGACTTCAATCAAAGCAAGACTTCCTATTCATCTTCCGTGAAATAATAATTAAATAGGAGTTCACTGCATGGCTCCACAGTTTCATTCAATTACGAACGATCTGTTCTGAACGAAAGGAGAGGACTGGCAGGAACACTGACATAGTTACCCCGCATTCTCGAATTTTCTCTCACTGTCAGTATAAATCAGAAATACTATACCCTTTTCAAATTAATTGCAGTCCAACTGTAATAACACTACACGCAACTCCGTTTCCATAAAACTTGTTATCTATATGTTCACCTTATATTTATTTACTTGAGACACAAAACATTAAAAAATGTTTACTTACCAGTACTTAATAGTATATAGGAAGTTAATTAAATATTATATAATATATTGCTCAATAATGAGACAGTATATTACTGTTCATTATCAACGTGAGTGGTGATTTTTATGCATATAAAGTAATATACCTTATATACATTAATTGTTGCGAATATATTTAGCTAAACAAACACGAAAGTCAAAGAGTAAAACAAAAGTAAACAGGTATTACATTGAGAATTTATACATATTTACAAGTGAAAGTGAAGCGTGTATTTTTTGTTTAAGGCACGAGGTATCAAGATGTTCATTAACTCTTGTCATTTAACATTTCCCTTTGACTAATTATGTTTTCTGAACTTCTTTATGCAAACATTATACCAGTATAAAGCAAATCTTTGACACAATTAACGTTTATATCACATTAACAGTTATTATTACAATGAACATAAATGTGATATGACCAGACAATCCAAGCTTTTCAATGCCCCACAAACGAAGAATTTACTCGAGGAAACATAATATCATTTGCATTCCCTTTTTACATACAAATGGAAACACAATTTAGAACTTTCACCATTGCATTTTAAATTCAAACTTAATTAATGCTCTGTATCTGTAGTAAGATTGAATAAACACGTATACGTAGTGGAATGTATAAATGTGTATGTCAAAGTAATTATGAGAAACACTGTGCATGGGTTAATTATATTTTACACACTTTTGCTTTACTGTAAAACATTTCACTTAGGCAGAGATACAGTTTCGCCAACATGAGAAAACTAATACAGTGTACATAATATTACTACGTACATTTTTGTTAAATAAACAAGAAAGTTAATGACTACAGCAAATATACTTTCCCAATAATTACAGTTAGCAATTATGAATGAAGCGTATATTTTGTGTTTGAATAACGAAACAGAGGGAGAGTGTTATTGGAGTAATATGTCAATATATGCTAACGAGAGCTCGCTACTTTACGGCGGACACGATCAGCTTCCCCCGGATCTTTCTGTCATCAGCTCAGACTCATGGCGAACTATTATTATATATGCAATAATATTCATTATAGCGTCTACGGGCAACCTTTGTGTTTTAGTTTCCGTTTTTCGTCGTTTGCGAGTGAGACCGTCACCAATGAATAAACTGTTGCTTCATCTGACTATTGCAGATCTTTTGGTAGTATTTATTGTGATACCTGTCGAAATAGTTTGGAGATTGTCCATTGGATGGTATGCTGGGGATATTCTATGTAAGTCTAATTTTGATTAATTAATATTTAATCTAACAATTTCTTAACGTATTCTATTAAAATTGTAGTATACTATTCTATTCCTAAAGCTTTCTTCTGCTTTCTCCACCAATAATTGTTCCAAATTGTGTGCATTTGGTAATAGAACGTATGTGTACGTTTTCCTTGATATATAGATGGTATACGTGCATATTATGGCAAAAACTTCTATACAGCGAGACACACATATAATAAAACATGCGTATCCGTTGTGAAGCTTTCACCACTGTTTATGTTGTGCAGCATACTTATAATACATGGATTAGACACAACGGATTTCGATGAGATACTTTAGCGTTTGCATTGTGATGAACCTTAACCATTTTAAATCACGATGTTATCACTGTAGTATTTTGAATTCACAAAAACTTGGAGAAAGCATCTACATTGGTTTTGATAAATTTAGTGACTTAGTAACTTATATGTTCATATTCAAATACATGGTAGAGATCAATATTGAGAAAAGGGATAGAAAGTCGTAGTAATAGGTAGTTTTGTTTTGTTAGCTGCAGTACCAAAAAATGCTATTACCTATAGGGAAACTAAAAATATGATCATTCATCTTTGTGCATGTCTCCTATAGATAAGAGCGTCAATTTTGTGCAATACTTTGAAGCTTAACAGGCTAAATTAGAGAAAGTCCACAAGCAATTTCCTTTTCAGCTTGCATTCACTAATTGTGTAGGATAGTAATCGTTAGTTGCTGTCGTGTAATTCCAGTCACGTACACAGGTACAAGCAATTGAAATATTATATTATACGGACATCGAATTGAATTATTGGCGAGGAGTATGCGTGAGCATAGCAAAAATGCGGTTTGTTATAACTGTGCTACGGTTACGACTGTGTAGTCTTGTAACTCTAACTCTATCACACTGACAAGCTTCTCCTTTCTGCCTTTGTGTCTACGACGATATTTAGATGAAAGCGAGATGAAAAGTTTAGAAACGGTGCATATTAAATTTCGAAAGCTTTTAGTTGAGTAAATCCAATTACTGCTTAATTTTTGCTGAAATTCAACCAAATTTTCGCATATTCAATTCAACCGTTCCAAGTATACTTTGTAATAATACCGAATATAGAGTGCATGAGAATATTGAGCATACAAACGACTAGGACTAGAAAGTTACGGACACTGAAACTGAATTCAAAGTATTCGCTATCAGTAATCCTGGTAAACTTTTATCTTGTGTAACATTCCCTGTAAGAACAGATAACATCTGAAACATCCTATCTGTAGGTATATGGTATATGGCTTAAGAATCTTAACACGTAATTATTATCTCTATCTCTCATGCAGGCAAACTTGTTCAATACCTGCGTGCATTTGGACTCTACCTTAGTTCGCTGATTTTGATCTGTATCAGTTTGGACCGCTACTATGTCGTAGTTCATCCGCTCAAGGCAATTAATTCGTACAAAAGAGTTCGAGTGTGGATTCTGCTTTCGTGGTGCTGTGCAGCTCTTTGCAGCTCCCCACAAGTAACTTATTATTCTTTAGAAACTATTCCAGACACATTGAATTGGGCATAAATATAATGATTACCTAAAGATGTAGTATATGGGATACCGTCGTTCGGGGTCTCTCTTATACGTATTTCAAAAGTAGTAGCTGTTAGCTTTAGCATGTGTTAGTGTTTACCCTGGACATTTATACATCCGTCACATCGTAGGAGGATGCTAATTTAAACTCGTATGTAGGTGTCTACACATTTCTTAAGTATATGCGATACCCTGAAGCGCACAAAATACATTTACTTATTGTAGTATGACATTTTGAGGAATATACATAAATTAACATTACATAACTGGCTACATTGATCGATATACTACAATATTACACAGTTACATCATTATTATTAGTGTCACCATTTTAGACTTTTACCACATTATATCTTGAACTTATAAATTCACTTGAATATAAGTGAACTTCTAGGAAATGATGAATTTCTACTTTCATAGATAGCATAGCAGATGTTAGCATTACATGAAGGAAGTTAATACTTTCTATAGTATTAACCTCCTAACCGCTAACACATGTAAAAGCACTAACTATACTACATATTCTCTATACAAAATTTCTTAAACAGACGGCTGTAGTATAACTACCTCTATCAAAAACGTTGTAACACGAGCCAACGATACCCCGAGCGACGGTGAGTAGTTTCTGGTGTAAAACCTTTCTTTCACTTCCCCTTAGGTTCTAGTATTTCACTTAGAAAATCATCCATATTATGCTTCATACTTCCAATGCATGTCGAAAGGAGAATTTGACGTAGTTAATACTGGATTCTCGTTAGTTGTCATGTACTTTCTTCCCCTGTTCGTCATTGTATACTCTTACGTAAACATCATACTCACCATTCAATCTCAAGACACCCCTTCAGGTATTTGATCCTACTGTCTCATTTTCTTTTATGCACTACAATATTTTCATTAACTACATATGATGTATAAATATAATGTTTATAAGCTAACTTTATATCTATATGATATCTATGTACATATTAAATGATATTGAAACGTGGAGGGCATACATTTCCGTCCGTAGAGAATCTAATAGATACAAAATGGTAACTTTGCTAATGACACTAATGGATGGGGATGAGTGTACCTATTTTTTTCATTTCAATTTCCACAGAAGGACAAGAAGCGTCAATTTTTCTAAGACGTAGCAGCGGCTGTGTAATAGAGCGTGCCAGAACAAGAGCTCTGAAGTTAACTTTTGTGATAGTCTTAGTTTTCCTTATTTGTTGGACTCCATATGTCATCATTACGCTTTGGTATGTTCTTTCAACTATTGTCACATCATTATCTATTTACGTATACAGAATTGTCGGAATTACGATGATAAAATAGCCCAAGAAAGAAGTCATATATATGCATTACGCCTTAGAGTGACAGTGAAGCTGATAGTCCAATTTTCTGTTTACCAGAATACAATGCTGTAAATACAATCGTATGCACTTGATACTTAAGCTTTGCCACATATAGTTTGCAATATAGAGACTTCATGACATTATTCATATTGACGACAAGCCTAATCATATAACTAAACGGACGTTAAGCAAGGATTAAACATATTAGGATATAGTGGGGCTACAATTGCAATTATTTTGCAGTATATGGTGAAAGGCTATAAGGCCCATACTGTATAGGTACAATTGCTGCACAAAATGTTCCAAATTTTTTACTTATTGCTATGTGCTATTATTATTGGTCAGAGTTATTTGTTATAGCATTAGTGACAGCAGAAGGAAAGCTTGCTAGGTACATTATAAACCTATCTTCTTCAAACACCTAACTGCTAACTATAGCTAGTAAAATAAAGCACATAGCAGTAAATTAGTTTTCGCAACTTCCACAACTTACTTTATCTTGAGTTGTTTGGTCGCATACATAGTAAGTAAATAGCAAACAGACGCAGAATTAACTTTCAGGTTGCAGGAATGGAGTTAAATAAGCATGCAAAATCCTATTACTATTTTCTAACTTTCTCCAAACTGTTCCATAGGCAGCGATACATTTGAATGGGCACAGTATAATTGCGTAATATTTATCTTTCATTGCTGGACTGTCACCAGGAAATGCTTATTGTTCGTTGTAGCAATGACTAAAAGCATCTAAAACAAAAGAAGTAAAACGAATTAACAATTTGGCGAGACTAGCACCTTGTTCTGAAACTTTGTGCAAACAAAAGATGGATCATATGATTGAATTAAGAAAGATGCCTAAATGAATGCTCTATAAAAATTTGTTCTCAGATTGGGGAAAGTAGGAAATGTAATCTGTAATCTGAACTGAATTCTATGAAAATAAACTTTTTTCTTATTTTCCGGAAATACGTAACAAGGCACATGTACACTACAACAGTGGCTTTGGATACAAGACTTCAGGACTTTCTGTTTACCTTTGTGGTGGCTAACTCATCTACTAATCCCTTAGTGTACTTTTTCTTCTCGAGGAAAAGTTCGAGGTCACGAAGGGCAACTTTAGCAACACCATCGACAACAGTTCACCATCGTCTATCATCAATCGTCACGACTAATGCTGTTGAGCTCAGACCACTCTAACATGTATTACAACTTTCTATAACTAGTTATCTATTTTTATTTCAGTAGTACTTACGTATTTAGCAGATGAACCATACATGGTGTAACAACGATCTTTAATTTTTTGCCCCCTCCTTTATTAAGCAGTAGAAACTTGTACTTACAATAGTAATATAAATTAAAGCTAATCTTATATTATGTACGCGTATACTTTCATAAACTTTCATTTTGGCCTACTCCAGTGTTTGTAATGCTTTCACCATATTCATATTTAGTTCAAACATGAAATAATTCCTATTATGAATTTGTTATCAACTATTGAAAGTGATAAATACATGGAATTTGGACCATTTCATGACCAAACTGTATAGATAATACAATATGTGCGCACAATATACCAGTCAAAAAGAAGCTCTTTCAAGAGGATGTGTAATTTGTGCTCTTTACCAAGTACCTTGTGTGGGTACTTCTTCTAAATAGTATAGTAAGTATACCCTAGACTGATTTTAATCATATTTATTAGGGAGCATACAGTAAAGTGATTTATTATAGTAATCAACCCTGACGTTACAGATTTACTTTTTGTCATCCTAGGAGCATTGTGGATATTGCATTTTTTATTAGACTACATAAGTAATATGGTTTGAGGATTTACAAATCCTACCCCATTTTGCCTTAATTGACTTTGTCCGCTTTGTCCAGAAATCTATGCTATATCTTTATTAGATAACTACGAGTGCAAAGCAATAATAAAGTAGAATTTATAAAATAGTTACCCTTAGAGACACGTGGGCTTGAATTATGAAAATTTGTTGTTGCAATCGTTTTGAAAATTCCGACGGATTCCGAATGCTGATACTGATCATCACTCGTTGAGTTGCAGTTCTTTCTTAGCACGAAAACTTGAGAGTTGTCACCGCATGCCAATTAGCTGCAAACCACGTAAACGCCGACATATTTACAGCTTACTAGTCCACAGTTACCTGTTTTGAAAAAATCTTTTGATTTACGTCATGGAAAACGAACAAGCTGCAGATGGTCCTACGGACATGCCTATTGAGATAGCCGCCTCTAAGACAATGGCTGCCCCTGCTATGATGCAGTCCGGTGGTTCGGCCACGGACATGAAGAAAATGGAAGGCGATCCCATGGCCATGAAGAAAATGGATGGCGATCCCATGGCCATGAAGAAAATGGATGGCGAGCCCATGGTCATGGGGCGTGCATGCCCCCAGGGTCAAATGATGGGTGCGCCGACCCTGAAGGACTTCTACATTTGTCTGATCATATTCTCCATCTTGATCTGTATCTGTGCAATCGTCATGATTGCCATCTACTTCTCCTCCCAAGGACGAACTAACGGATTTTTCCATAAACTATGAAACAAGCCGATTCAAGTAATTCATTCTAAAAGAAACTTATCTTAGAAAGTATTTCAACTGTATTATATAATGTGCTGATGTCCAAAAATTTTAAACTACACTGTCTATTGAGTCCATGGAATGGAATGAACATAAAAATCAACTCCCAATAACTATTTGAATTTTCCCATATCCCTAAAATACTGCATGAGAATGAGATTACACAGATCTTCAAAATTATGTAATGTGCAATGCAATGATTGTTGTGAATTATTTGTTGAGTGTCTGTATTGCATATTGTAATTAATAAATGCAGTACATCATAATATTGCCACGTCTCTAATGTGCTAAAGGAAACTGATTATATTCCGTTATCTTATCATATGACTTTTATGAATTTTTATTTTATTTTTAATTTTAATTTTTATGCTGCACAGATCCATTTTGCATCTTAGATATTAAAATATATTTCACACTTTTCTTAGCATGTTAATTTAATTATTCTAGATCTTGGTATTTTGGAAAACTAAACTGCTGTTTCATCAGTCCCTTATGAGTCGATAGACTATACCATTTCAAGGTGTGAGTTCCTGTCCAATGATCTAAAAATCCAATGTTTTCCCCAGTCTGTGGTAATTCCTTTCTCCACTATGACAACCTTTTTCATTCCCTAAATTAGCACCTTAGCAAAATGCATAATAACTGCAGACAAACATAATACGCATTTTCACACCTATAAACCATCTTCAAATAGCTCACGGTCATTTCTACATCCCTTCTTACTATTACCACTCTATTCACACAGCTCATCATCAGTTATCGTTATCAATACTGTCATTTTTTTGAATATGCATAAAAATATTCTAAATATAAAGATCTTCAATCATCTAATTTGTAATTAGTTATATTATTTAACAATTTGTACTATCTACACATTACACAGATTTATACTTTCGTAAAAATTGAGAAATAAAGTTGCTGCACGCACTATGGAAAGCGCAACAATAGTTGAGATCGAGCCAGAGGGATCTGGGACTCAAAATCAAAATAGTAAGCGTTTCTTCCTGTGCAAAGAATTTCGAAAGATAAAGGAAAGGCTCCGCAAACGGAAGAAGAGCTCTTGTTCTGGATTAGAAAAGGATAAAAGGAAAGGTTTATTTAATCAGAAGAAAAAGAATGGGATATTGCCAGTAACGGTGGCAGTACAACTTCCAGCTTTACCTTGTCGCGAAGGCTTGGATTCCCATGGGGAGAAATGGGATTGGGATTACTATGGCTGTGAAGATTTTGGCGTGATGCGTTGGGGAAATGAATGGGGACAATTCGAAGAACCTTGTCGAGGTCCCTACAACCGGAATGTCCACACTAACGATCGTGCTTACTTAATCAAAAGACAATCTCAGAATGCTCCTTATAATTTGCATGTATATTCGGTATGACAAGACTTTTCCTTTGTAGATTTTAATATTGTGTAGTGTAGTACAATATACTGTATGTATGTTAATACATCAACATATCTCTATATGTAACTTCAATATACGCAGAAATATATAGCCAGCCAAATTTCAATGCAAATGAGATCCTCTATTTTAGTAGAAGTTGCAAAAATAACATTTTCTTTGTATTAGGATGGAGAGCGTTATTACGGGAGGCCTAGATGTGTTCCTCCTTTACAATATACGAAATTTCCTGGTATGCCTACTCCGCATGGATTTCCAGATGGATGTAAGGAAAGAGATACAGAAAAGGATTCTTATAACACCCTTTACATGGATGGCCCTCAGACTAAATATTCACAAGGACCCCATCTTCAATATATAAATGTAGGAAACGGAGAAAACTTTTGTGCGGAAGATGAAAAATATTGCGAGCTACCGAATCGATTTCAGAGATACACGAAGAGATACAATCCTTCTGGCGAGAATAAGCGACCGTTGACTGCACGAATGAGAACGGCGAGTCTTGCTAAAAGTAAGAGATCTCTTAGTTTTGGTTTAACATTCTGTGTGCGTGATCTCTATTTCCTTCATCCTTCTTTCATCGTATGATATAGAATGTAGTCTCTTAAATATCTTATGCAATGTATTTGAACTTTAATGATACTCCTACTGTGAATACTAACAACTAAATAAGAAAATGGATTTGTTTTGTGTTAATAAAACAACACATCTTTCAATCCATGTACAAAAAAAGTTTGTTTATCACGTACGAACTAAGTACTTATAGGCCACACTAAGCTAACTTAAGCATAAAAATTAATATAATGGTAAACGTATTAGGAGAAGGAAATGTTTATCAAAGGAACCCAATGGCAAAGAAAATTTTTCAATTGAAAATAAAAGTCTAAAATCCTATTTGTGTTGAATAATTAATTCATTAATTTTTAATTGGAATATTGCAGGAAAACTAAAAACGTTCATTCCCCTGAACGACAGTGCTGATAATTCGAAACAGGGATTACGGTTCAGACAATGTGGAAAGATTACCAACTGGTCGTCTATAAAATTAAGACATGAGAGAGTCAAGGCTAATATGGATAAAATAGCCGAAGTCAAGGAGGAGAAAAGGAGAAAGAGAAAGCACATCTGGGAGCTGAGATTAAAAGTAGGCCTTTGTAAAAGAAATCTTCAACAGCAACAAAAAGCAGAGTAAGTTCTGGGAAAGCTGTCGTTTACCATTAGGAGTAAACCCATCTTTGCTTTTACTCAATTAGTTATTACATTAAAGTACACATTTGCTTTCTTTTATGTTTCCAGGATTCCTAAAGTTGAAGATGATTTAGAGAAATCCTACCATTTGGTTTATTGGATAGGACATGGACAAAATGCATACAATGTGGTACAGACCAATTTTTCAGAAAAAATACAATTCATATACCTATTCAGAATATAACTGTATGGTTTTCTATAATTATGTATTTATCTAGGTCGGCCGTTTTTACGATATGCAAAAGAACCGTATGGTTGCCTTAAAGATATTCAGTCATAAAGCCCCATTAAGCACTGCAGAAAGACTGGAGAACAAACTGTTAGCTCTGGCAGAAGCCAAGTGTCTTTTGGTAAGCTTAATATTTCCAATACAATGGTTTCAATTTCAATATAGTCCATCAAAAACATAAGTAATAAATTCCTCAGGAATTGGATCACCCGAACATCATTTCCCTGTTTACATATTTTGAAATGGAGGAAAAAGTGCATCTGGTGCTGGAACCGTGTGATCATAATTTACGGGCTGAGATTTCCTCTGCTCCTTCGGGAATTCCTGAATCGCTCTCACACAATATAATCCATCAAGTTCTCCGTGGTCTCACTTATTGCCACTCTAAGAAATACCTTCACCGTGATCTCTGTCCAGAAAATATCCTCATAAACACAGACGGCATCGTCAAAATAGCTGACTTTGACAAAGCGATTTTCCTAAATGAAGCACGTGGTATATTTCCTCCTGGAACGGTAACATACGGTGCTCCAGAACTCCTTGCTCGAGAAATGAATTGTTGTGGTCCATTGGAAGCGTCAGATGTTTGGTCCATTGGAGTTATTTTATGCGAACTACTTCTCGGTGCTCCATTATGGAACTGTGAAACGGAGAAGAAACAACTGGATGCTATTCAAATTGACATGGGCTTTTACTTTACTCGTTATCTATCCCGTGCAAAATGCAACAAGCTCAATGAAATTGCTTACATTACGAAAAGGTTTTCGGGATTTTCTGACGAAACTCTCTCCTTTCTCCAAGTAATTGACAGCAAATTAATTTTTAATTACAAATTCACTTTTTAATGCGAACAAACTCATAAATATTCTACTTTCATATTCAGAACTGTCTCAGAATGGATCCTTCGAAAAGAAGTTCATGTAACGCGTTAATTAATAACCTGCTTGGCAAGGAATCGTAAGATTGGACACTTTTTTTGCATACTATAATTACAATGCACTGCAAATTCCTGTGTATATATTTCCCTTTTGCGTTCCTATTAATAACATGATCTATATGTATTATATGCATATGATCCTTATAGTCAGGATCAGGATGAAGTCAATCCCAACAATTCAATGCCTCTTGTTGGTGCTAAACCACTGCCGTTGTCGAGTGATGGGAAGCATGGTGACAATATTAGGGACCCTTATCCAGCTGCAAAGTACTCTCCATCTTTTGATAATCCATCTACATCAACAGAAGAAGAAAACGAAGAACCGGGCCATGAACCAACTCTTTTGCCATCCAAAATCAGTTTACCCCCTCAAAGACAAAAGCGTGATAGTAATAAAATAATGGCCAAAGATATGCTAAGAAATAAGGTTGCTCCGCAAAGTGGTCCCAATTTGCCACGTAAAGTAACAAGTGAGGCTAGTCACAATAGAAAGGGAGGCAATTCTTTGGATAATGACCCAGTGAAATATTCGTAAGTATGGTATAAATGTTTTATGAATGGTTCATGATTTTGTCATTAATATAAAAATATATCAGATCTTGCATATATGTAGGCATGAAATCCTTGTAATGATGTTCTTGTCACTCTTATTTTTATTAGCCAATCGCAAATGATAGTCAGAGAAAGTTATGAAAACTATAATTTAAGAATCGGTTCTGCCGGGGACGATGTGGATGCAAAAGATAGTCAAATGTTGCTGCGAATAAACGAGAAGCCTCGAAGGAAATGTGGTCTCAGTCCTAGCATGGACGAGTTAATTGACGCTCTACCTAATGCAAATTGGAATGCAGTTCCATTGTTTAAAAGACAATTCGACTTGGTGAAGAAAGCTGACCCTGTAGCTTTCAAGCAAAAGGTTAACACATTCATCTTGGCATTGATGAAACAGGTACCTACATTACAACAATCTGTATTTCATATGCGTCCGGCAAATCGTCAATTTCGTTTTCCATGAATTCTAATTATATTATTAATGCACAAATTTGAATCTGCAGATCTCCAGTACTAAAACAACGGTGGCTGGCCCAGCTATAAAGATATTAAGTTCTCTTCTGAAAGATAACGATGAAATCTTCTATCCTGTAATTATGAAAACATTTGATATAACTATAGTTTAATCATATAAACGTTTTAAAAATGTGAAATACAATATGAACATGTTATTGTTCCTTTTCAATTCTTATATATTATTTCGTCAGGAATTGGAAAAACTTGTACATACGCTGATCCAGAAGATAGGTGGTCCCTACTTCATTGAGCATGAATGTTGTGATGCACTACATAGTTTGGTCAACATGGCCCCACCAGTCAAAATTTGTCTGGCATTTACTAACAAAGCGGATTCAAAGTATTTGTGGTAATATTTTTTGACACATCAAATTTTCAACGTTTTAATTTTAATTACATTCATTTACATATTTTTACAGGTTGAAGAATGCCAATACACGTTACGTAACAAGTTTCTATTTGTACCAGGCTATGATTAATTTAAATATTGAGTCAGATATTGGAGAAAGTACACCAATACAGAAAAAGCTTACAGGGTAAATGTGATTATTATAGCGAATTACTGTTTTGCAATCTTCTTACTTTAATAGCACTCTTAATACAATTATCTTAATTATTTATATAGTGCTGTTTTTAAAACCACCCTTTGGCTCATCCAAGATCAGGATCCTAAAACACGAAAAAGTGCAAAAGACATTTTGGGTCTACTGTTGCAACATCCTCGATTCTGGGAATTTTATCGAAATTTTGTTCCAGAAAATCAATTGGCTATAGTTCATAAAGTCCTCAGGGAGTTTCGACCCTCAAATAATGGTCCTGCTAGTCCGAAAAAGTAATCTATTTGTATGTACATATGCCAATATTTCCTTAATGTTCCTTAAAATACTCATGATACTTATCATACTTCCTAATACTTTATATAACCATGCATTATAACATCAAAATTAAAAGTTGATTTTTTAACATGTAAATGCATACTTGCATGGATGAAAATATAAAACGATATTAAATATTGGATGAATTCCGTACATGCATATTTGTCTACTCGCTTTTATAAGGGTTCACTATAATTTCTGATGTAGCAATAGTACGCAATTTATTACCAGCGAAGCTGGATATGCTTTCGTACAGTCAGTCCGTCCGTCCGTCTGTCCGTCTGTCCGTATACAAAATAACGCCCGAAGTATTGGACGGATTTCAACCAAACTTGGCATAAATGTTCA
>JAQFYC010001000.1:0-41770 GCA_034694165.1 Tomocerus mixtus | reverse complement strand
AACATTAGAGAACTTATAAGTAACTACCCTAACCTAAACCTTACAATTAAAACTTGCTTGCTCTTGGGGCGGCAACAATTTGTATTAAAGTATTTTAACTAATTTTGTAAAATCACAGTGTCGATCGAGGATTGTGTTAAAAATAATATAAATCTTTGTATTTAAATTTAATTAGGTCTAAAGTTGAAGCTTATCTTACGTGTTGTGGCAGTTAAACTACATTCCCATGATTGTTTTACATTGGAATTCGCTGCTTTTCATTTTGCCACAACTTTGGAATGATGTATCGATATTTTTATGTATGTTATATGCGAAAGGACATTTATTGAAACAAGGAAGAATTTTTGGAATACCTATAAGTTATTCTGACGGTACTTTTTGCCTACGACATATTAAAGTCAGAGTAGAGGTGAGCCAAAAGAAGGGAGCCATGTATTTATGTTATGGATGTGTGTAGCTGATTGTGAGTTGAGCCGAACGCTCTTGTCTTGTCTTACTTGTGCTTTCCCTTCTTTCTCCTCTCCGTTTTATTACAAGTAGGAATCTGAAATGAACATTCATATTTATGCATGTCATGTTATACATAACATAACTACGAGGAAATATGAATGTAGAACAAAGCTGGGCTTTGTCGGCCCTTGCCTCCCCTCCCTTGTCTCATTCTCTGATCTAACTTTTTAACCATTAACTGGCTAACTTGTTTTGCATTTTCCCTTATTGCTACGTAATACCAGTACCAAAGCGTTTACTCTTTTTTCTCTATCCATCTTCTTTTAATATATATTAGTACTATTGTAACCGTATAAAAGGGCAGACCAGCGAGTGACAAGACCCCTTCTTTTAATCTCACAAGCTTCGAATTAATTTTCATATTGAATAGTTACATTGATAAATGGAACACACAGCACAAAAAATTAGAAAATTTTGCTAAACCTATTAGGAGACATCACTTTAACTGATTTTTAAAAGAAAAACTCAATGTTGGAGAAAGTCGTTGCACTTTTAGGGAAATTTTCAACAAATCTGAGATAACCTTCGTTAGGTACATTTTTCTGAGGTATAGATTTCTGAGGTTCGACGGAGGGGTCTTGACAAATACTAACAATAAGTGCAGCTGCCTCCTGCCAAATCCAACATGAATGAATGAGATTTCGGGTAAACGCTCTCTAGAATCAAATCGGAAAGATTCGAAGAACGCGACAACAACAACCCTGCTTCTTTCATATAACCTAACCACCTAATACAAATCCAAGTCCAGTGGGCACCAAATAAGCTTAAATTCGAGTCACAGAAGGAGAAAGCAAAAAAAGAACAGCGCGCTACGCTACAGTAGTAGCCATATAAGCAGGACAAGACAACCAAACCGAAAAGAAAACACTTTTTGCAGCTATTTAGACAGATACGTACACTGTATTGGAAAGAAAACCCAGAAGCAGTGCAGTGCGGTGTTTTTCAAAACATCCGAACAAAAGCCACCGCTGTGTCAAAGGACGAAATGTATCAGTACGCATAAAAGGAGTAGTCGTTTGAAAGGAAACGGGATACTTAACACATTTTACTGAAGAAGAGCTTATAGTGGACTCCAGATCAGAAACGGGAGGTAATAATATATTAGGGCACCAGAGGTTAAGATAACTTTCATTGCATTGGTGTCAGATGCGGCAAAGACAATAATATCCGTGTCCTTAGGTACCAATATGTAAGCTTTGCAAGAACTCTCGAATATCTAACAAATCTTGCCAATAGCTTTTTACAGGGTATCTTGAATCCTGCGTAAGTAAAATAATATTCTTTTAGTTTGGGGCTTCCCATTTAACATGTTTGCGGTTTTAGGGAAAGGGTGCTTCAAAGGGTATAATCAAACTTGCCCAGCACGGGGTATCAAAAATACTCAAGCTATCTCAGAAAAACTAAAAAGTCTAATACAGTTTCGCAGCCATTTTTGTAATTACTGTTGTGATTTTGTTTTGAAAAGCAAATTAGATTAATTACAGTAATCACTTATTCGAAATTACGATTACTTATAGTAATTTTACATTTCCACAATCAAGGGAGAGCCATAAAAAAATGGTGGTATTTTTTGTTAAAGTTTTCTGTTAAAATTTTCTATATTAAGATGCGGTTAGGTTAATAGGTATTAAGTAGTCTTAACCATTGAGATTATATGAATCGCTATAGGATTACCCAACTTCAAAATCATGCTATGTTAAGAAAAATGTAACAAGAAAGCTTTCCCATTCATTTTGGTCACGTAAAAATCAGACAACCCTCTAATTAGATGACCTGGCCTTAGGCCTAAATATTATAATAATATTATTGTGAAACGGAGAAGATACTATTACAACATACTATGTAATAAAGAATAACTCTGTTACTAAGTACTTCAACAGTTCAACACACAATTACACAACCTAGTATAGTCAGTATTAACTGTGTAATAAACTCAAGATATTGAAAGGGCAGAGAAGGTTTGCCTAGCCTGACCGGTCCGGGAAGGGCAGTTGCTTCGAATCGTTTTCTCTTTTATGCTGATATAACATTTTTAGTTGGCTACCGTGTAAAAGGAAGGCCCATGGGATAGCTACACTCTCCATTATTTTTGTCTAGTCTTAACTTCCTCACGGGCACAAAAAGGCTCGTTAGAGCTTCCAAACTTTCCCAAACGAACCTTTCGGAGAGGAAAAGCATAGAAACTTACAGTCAAGAAGAGAAGAGTAGAAATAGGGGAGCACAATGCAATGGATAGCCTTTTCGATGAAAGGAGAAGGAAGTGAAAGAAGAGAGCGAGAGCCATCCTCTTTTATTAAGAGAGAACAGGGAAATATCGCAAAAAGTCTAGTGGACACTGGACTGCCTGCATATACACAATCCTCATCAACCCATACAGTAATAGAGAGTGGAGTGAATGAGTCAAAAAAATTCTGACCAACTTAACTTAGGTAGGTAACTTAGGCACTTAGGTTATTTAATTCCTAAAGAAATCTAGCAAGCATGAAAAAGGTTGTCTTTCTCTATTTTGCAGCTGTGCACCACAAATTACAGATTCTTACGCAAGGAAATAACTGCAGAATATTTCATTTTACTTTCACAAAATAAAAAAATATATTTAGCTGTAAATAATTTAATTTAATTAAAGAAATCTAAAAAATTAAGTTCCAAAACTTTGTACATTTTTTTCTACGTGTGTTTGTAATACAACCGCATTTGAGCTGCAAAATCTTTCAGGATTTTTATACAGGAGGATTTGAGAAGGGATTTTTATTCTGGGTCATCTGAGATGCCCTAGTTTTTGGTTAAAATTCGACATAAGTAAAAAGAGAAAGAAAGAGACAGAGCTTTTAAGATAAGTTAATTCTATCTTAGTTCTCTTGTCTGGGGAAACCACTAGAAGTCAAAAGTAAACTAGAACTAAACTCCTTACAGAGAGAACTAAGCAAGACATAAACACACGTAGAAAAGAAATACGGTTTTAGTTGTGTTCTTTTCTTTCTGCTGTTTGTAAATCTATTTACTTAGCTTAGGAGAACGTTAGCTCTTCTTTGTCAGCCTTTACTCTTTACATTAGTTACCAACACGAAGTTGACACAATTTTTGTTTGGAGGAAATCCCTCGTTTACACTTCCGCAGAAAGAAATTCACTTCTATTTGTATTGTAGGGGTACACTTATATTTACACCAAACCAAACCAAACCAAACCAGTTTCTTACCAGCTACTTGTCTCTTCTGTCTTGTCATATTGACTGGGTCATTGTTCAGTCCGGTACTAGAATACGGGCAAAGTAAAGCCAAGACAAGACAAGCTTTGTTTTTTCTGCCATTCCATACCATGCCAAACCAAGTCAGGCAATGCCATGCCACTCATGTTACTTCCATTCCAGCTGAATTCAACTCTTCAAACTTAAGTTAGAGAATGAAATTCGCATTTACTTGTACGGATTGTCAGCAGCAGCGTTAACATAAGAACTAAGAAGCCAAACCAAGCCAGCAAGAAGCTTTTAGTCAAATGCCAGACTAACAATACATAAACCAAGTAAGTATGTATAAGTGCATACTACAGAGATACACAAGAAGCATGTAATCCTAAACCTAATGTGCAAATATAAGAAAAAGTAGGTACCTTCTACCTACCGTAGTTTCTTAAATAACTCTCTCGTCTCGAATAAGTTCCAGATATCAAGTTTCGGCAAAAATGGCCTCGTTTTTGTTTACCTTTTACATTTTAACGAGTGCAAAAAAGCAATGTTGGAATCTAAGAGATTTTAATCACATTTTTTGAGTCAATACGAAATATTCTAATAGCGTTAAGGCAGAAACGATTTTTCTGGAAACATGAAACAAATCTATATTTCTGGAGGAGATTTAAACTGGATATTTACACAATTCGAGATCCACAATAGAGAGGAACAGCATTCCCAATCCCAGACTGGAATTACTAATAAAGCCACAGGTAATCAATTTCTTTCATTTAGGAAAAAGTTATTGTTCTACATAGAATTAACCATACAGTAGTACTGATATTGCTATCAATCCTACCTACAATTTCATGCTATGGGCTTCATATACTATACATGTAATCTCTCCAAGAGAATTAGTTGGGAAACTACGGTACATATCGTCGAAATCCTTAAATAGTCACTCCGAGATACATTAACGCAAGTTAACTGGAAGACAAATCGATAGTACGATCTTGGATCCCACTTTATATCGCTTACGTAGTTGTTCGTACAATTATATCTCTATCCTATCTGTTTCTGTAGTGTATACATAGTATAAGATGACTTCAGAAAGAAAATTGAAGAAACAGATAAGGCTGCGACTAAACTAAAGTCGAGTGAGGACAGAAGAAAGACAAGTCAGTTGCAAAAGTACATAAAAGGGAAGAGAAAAGTTAAAATGGTCCTTTGGGTTTAATCAAAGGGTCTGTTGTTTGAGTTCTCCAAAACTTGTTTCTTGTCGTAGTACGTTTCGTTGGCGTGGCTTGCTTGGCTAGGTGGTCGCTACGTCTCATGTTCTTGTTGTTTAGTTCATAGTTATGTGTACTTCTACATCTTCCGTGGTTGGTTGTATATATGTTGAAAAAAGTTTTTCCATCGCTTCATTTAGAAAGAACAATCCTGACTTGACTTGACTTGACTCTCACTTGACTAAAATCAATTCAGTTGTTGAATTCCGTCCGGTAACATCATCAATGGTAGCGACGCATCGCATCGCAAAACGTACTATGGAATGCTATGGAAGACACATTAAGAATTCGAGAGGAAATTACTTTTTCTTACAATTAGATCGCACTCACAAATTTCAGAGTTTTAAACAATCTATAGATCTTCCTCTTCAAAATTACATTTTGCTTCCTCGCAGGCGTCTCCGGAGAAAATTCCCATTAAAATTACTTAAAGTGCTTAAAATAGCGAAAACTGCTTTGGGTCGTAATGAGCTTAAATTATCAAACTTGTTTTTATGTGGGAGTAGCTAAATATTTGTATTGTTGAGCAAAGTATGTGGGTCAATGTGTTAGTATAGTGCTTGCATTACTGTATACTCCTATTATAGTATAAGGAATCAGCCTGTAAGGATAAAACCTCAATAGCGAGCAACATTTTAATTACTTTTATTCTGACACAATTTTAACAATTGTCTATTAAATAATTGTCATGATAGATACAAATATTTAATATACGGAGATGTTTTTAAGAATGCACTTGGTAATCTATTTTTCCCCGCATCTTACTTTCATCACCATGTATTTGTCACAAAATACTCTAGTTGGTTGTTTTCACTGGATGTTCCAAGCAAATTTCATAAATTTAACGTAAACATACTATTAATGGGTAAAAGACACTTAGGAAAGCATTTAGAACGGCAATCCGGCAAAATTCACTGGTCATTTCACTTTCTGCTAAAATCTGCAATCGAAGTAATTTCGCAAAAAATAATTGTACACTTATATGAAATATAAGTAAGAAGTTTCCAAAAATAGAAGTATTCAGTAATAGCCCAATAATCCCTCAATCTATCAACAAGAAATGAAGACACTAAAATTGGACGCTGACTTTTAAATGGAGCAATAAAATTTATGTTTATTTTCTTCGCATCTTTTCATATTATAACACATTTGAGTCGATTTAGCTGTTGATGTGATGTTGATAGTCTAGCTATTTTATTTTGATGTGTTATTGTCGAAAGGGAAGCGGAGAGTTGACTAGCATGACTTCCGCTTAAAGCAAGGCATCACAAAATAAAACTACTACAGCGTAACATTACAAGGAGAAAGGTTGAGTGAAAGTAGGCCCTTTATAAACATTACTCTAGCAATCATATCTTACTGCACCATTATAGAATCCTTAAACTCAATATACTTTCTCGACCTTTCAATGCACCATTACAATATAAAATGGCATAGAAAAGAGCTAACGGTAACGCTAGAGAATTATGGATGTTATGTGTTTCCCATAACATTCGCACAGTAGGTTACGTTATGTCTAAACTGGAGTGAAAAAATGGAAAGTGTTGCTCTTTATAGAAATAGAAGGCACAAACTCTGTTACTAATGTTATATTTATTGCTATATCGCATAGTAAGCATATAAAGTACCTTTATTCTTATAATATATGGATGCTAACGTTTACTGCAAGTTTTTCTATTCAAAATTCCTGGATGTACGTATGTATTTCTGGGGCTAATACCTAAAACAGTACATGCATAATATTTTTATGTAACGTACTTCGTACCTACGAGTGAGTAGGTATGTAATGTACAGATACAAATACATACACTACCTAACCTACACTACATGATGTGATGTCTATGTAATGTGGCTAAAGCTGCATGTACAGTGAGGTTTACACATTATTGATAATTGTACTTTCACAATGAAATTAAATGCTACATACAAGAGTTGGAAAGAACTTTAACTTTAAGAATTATTGGGCTTTAGTGTTTTTAAATCCACTTGTCAAAATCTTGAAATCAATTTTTTTTTGAAATATTCAGTTAAATCAGATCAATTCTTCCCTGGTAGTCCCTTGTAGTAATACTATTTCAAAGAAAATTGAAGTCCAATTTAAATTGCAAGGAAAACATAATAAATTGGAAAACCATCTCTAAATTACTTATTAGATAACTATTTTACTTTGTAGAGTATCTTTAATTAAAATCAAAATGATTAGCACAAAATTGTCTAAAATTCAAAATAAACACGCTATTTTATAGAAGACAATATCACGATGAACATGTTATGCTTTTAGATATTTGATGCTGTATGCGTGCGTATTATACACAAATAGTGTAGGCATACATAACCGTGCTAATCATTTCATTTCTGTAAATATCTTGTTAATAATTGTGACTTCTGTACTAATTATGTTGTTTTACTGTTTTTGATTTCTGCAGAAAATCATTTTTCCGACTACCTATTTTGATAATGTAAACAAAAATATTACGGCGAAATACAATGATACACTTTTTGTGAACCTTTTTGTAGACGCTTGTAAATGTTTAGTATTTCCACTTTCCACATACAGAAACTATAATGGCTATAAGTATCTTTCCATATTTATGTATATTCCCTATGTCTATAGATTCTTTAAGCTAAATAGATTTCGCAGTTCACACTCACTCGAGTCTATGCGTAGTATTTTGTAGAGAATGGATGTTATCGTCATCAAGAGCAAGGAAGACATTTTTCACCAAGAGTTTCTGAGCCAACAGCCGGAAGCCAACCATTTCTTTTAAAATATGGACTTGTAGATTGTAGTTTTTGCTCAATTAACAATTCGATTTTCCCCTGAATCTCCATTCTGAATGGGTGACTTGCTTTGGCTTTTCACTTTCTCTCTAGTGCCACTCTACGAAATCCAATCCACCTTGCTGCACATTTACTACTACATAGGTACTAATATAAAATGTTAGGTTTAGGAGGTTAATACATATAATTTCCTTTTATAAGTAGTCCTACATATGTGTGTGTGTAAAAGTCATCGTCATCTCATAGAATAGAATAGAATAGAATAGAAAATTATTTATTCATGTGTCAAATAACAATTCAATACAGGTCTCGTACTGGTCTCAAAATGTTAGACACCCTATCAGTGGCAAGCCGAGTCGCAAATCCAGATAACAATTCAAAAAATAATTATTATAAATACATTAATAATGAAAAGTTTATAGTGGACGCAGCTCCACTGATACATTAGCTTAACTAATAAACAGACATATAAATAAATATTATTTTTAATATAAGAACTTAGCACACATAATATAATATTATGGCTTAACATATTTTAAAATCATCGCCAATGAAGTATGTAGTACATAGTATAAGTATATGTATAAGTAAGAATGAAGTATAACTACAGTACAGTGTACAGTGCGGCAGGAGAAAGCAAAATGAACGCAATTCCATTTGGATAACATGCAGTCAGACGAAATAAAAAGGAATGAAAGTTGACAGTAATATTCGTGTGCATGCAGAATAGTCTAGTCTAGATCTAAATTCTACAGCAGAGCAAGAGCAAGACTTACCAGACCAACACCATATTATGTAATGTACATACATGATCAGAGAAACAGGCAGAGACGAGACGACACCGTTTTGAACGACAGAATCGATTTAAAGTCAAGATAAATAAGAGTGCTGTGTAGTTGTGGTTCTAATTCTATAATTCCATCTACATGTTAATACATATTATTATCTAAGGACGAATGAGAATATTATTTGAATGTAATTGAATGGGCAAGGAAGGGTTAAGGCACATCGGGCTAGTAATTTCTGTTCGCACTATACTCATGCATCAGTGTTGTTAAAATAACCAAAGCTCTAATTCAGGGGTTCAAATACTTTAAATGTTTGGATATTAAGATTTAGGCCACAACAAAAATGATGATAATAAGTCCCCGTTCAAAAGTATCCAAATAACTGGCCCAAATTTCAAATTAGGGCTCTAATATGATTTAAAAATATTCGAATGTACATATAAGCCATAGTTACTGGAAATTGATGTGTGACTCTATGGGATTTTACAAAAATTACTGGTCCGTATACATTTGTGTAATACGTATAAGTACGTGTTAGTATATACGTTTCTGCAATACCAAATTCGAACTACCCAGCTAGTAACAGTAAACGTATATAAATAATGCATCTGTATGTCATTTTCGAAATGACATCAGTATTAAAAGCCTCAAGCACAACCAGAACAGATTTTCCACACTCACTTATAGTTTTTAGTTGGATTGGATCGAATTAACTTTGCATTACACACTTGTCCTCATTTTCACTTGTTCATATTGCGCAAGCATTACTACGAACTGAAATATTTGATGACTATACGTGACAGATGTTACAGATGCATGCACACTAAATAATTGTGATAATCTTTACTTTAGGCTTACAAGGTTAGTAGTTATTTGGGGAAGTGTACTCTCAAACACTTAAGTAAAATCCATTCTTGTGTTCCCATTATATCATTCTTTATGGGCGAGTATTTAGGTTTGCATTGTAAATAATTAAAATAGTTAGCTACATACACCTGTAATATTCAGTAAACAGTAATTTTCAGACATTTTGCTCATTAGAGTTCAGAAATTGTAGACTATGTTTTTCCGACTGCCCTGTCACCGCTTTGCAGTGCAATTACTTAAGGTTCTAAGATATTTATGCTTTCGTAATCGCTATATCCATAATTCTAACTCGGCCTAGATTAGAGATTAAGCTACAAGCGTTTATATCCTTAGCGCAATTTCTTTCAAATTTCTACTTGAAAATGAGATTAAGATTGCTCTCCGGGACGCTAAACACCGAGGATTCATCTTCTCATTTATACAGACAGCACAGATACACACACACTCTCTAGTGTAGAACCAAGCACAATACGTAACGCTTATACATAACCAAATCTAAATCTCCTACAATGTATTATCCTTAATGGTGCCCCATTTAGGTATATCCATCATGCTCTCCTTTTTATGCATTGCTTAGTTGGGTCAGGACTCAACACCGGCCACACTGTTATAAGAACCTTAACAGAAGAAAATGTAGAGAAGTTACAAGTAAAGAATCTTTGTAATTATATTTGACAATGCTGGAATGACATTGCAAGACAATTTTACAAGTTAAGCTACAGTATATAGCGCTAGAGTTATGTAGAGTATACATATTTATATGTATACTCTAACTAAATTTTAAATACATAAAACAGTATAGAAGTTTTCTACAAAACCCTTCAAATACCTGGCCTGCATCCAATGTACTTTAGAAAGCATGGACACGAGGATGTCCACACAATAAATGTAATGATTCAGAAATCACAATTCTTTAAAAATTATGCCAATGGAAATTATGCACAACATTATTTCTGTACATAGAGAAAGTAGGAGAAAGTTTAAATGCACAAATAAGGCGATGCAATATATTTAGAGGATATTGTATTTGCCATTAGTGCGTGAGCGTAGATGTCTTTTTAGATAGCAAAGGGTTTTACATAGGCAAAATATAAACTTATAAACTAACGTAACGTAGTAAGTATTTAAGAGACTTGCCTTTCTACTATCTTATTATCTGTAGATCTTCTTTTAATACTTGAAAGACCATGTTGCCGACAACTGGCACGAAATGCTTCGCGTGGCAGTGACTATTGTATTTATGTACGTATGTACATATAAATATAACTCACGCCAGGCCAGAGAGATGTCAAGTATTGTACACACACTAGAAAATAACTAAAAGTGTGTATACGCACACAAGCGGGTATTAAGTGAGTGTAGAGAAAGTCAAGTTGTTCAGGAACAGTGAGCAGTTTGGAGGGAGAGAAATAGTATAAAGTGAGTTGTTAGGAGAGGACGGCGTAAGTAAGTAGTAAAGTAAGTCCAAGCCCAGATTGCCAAAAAGCTGTGATGTGATGTGATGCGGGGACGAGACACAGAGTCCTCTTGAAAATTCAATTACCGCTTATATTCCATCAGAGTTTCTTTTCGTTTTTCTTAAAGGAGACGGAGGAGGTGGAGGACTCGGGAGAGGAGGACTCTCCGGCCAGCGTCAACTTAAAGCCCCGTTTTTCACTCAAGAGCCGTCAAATCGCGTTGACTTTCTCAATGACCTGGGAGCTACAATCGGGTAAGTCCTTTTCTTCTCTAACTACTTAAGACAGTTCACTGAGAGGAAAAGAGGTGAACAAATTTACAGAGACAAGACAACTCAAAGCCCCTCTTATAGTATGGACATACCAAAATACCGAAATAGGTACAGACCATAGAGACCAGTTACCAGATGATGACAATTTTCGCGTTTTATGTACGGTCCTTGTCTACTCTGTATGTTGTCTGTGTAGTATATTGCATTGAATTGTAGTTGCTTCTATTCCCTCCAGAATAAAACAAGATAAAAAAGATAAGACAGGAATGATAATATGATCCATTGAGTTTTTTACTATAGGGTCGGACAAAATGATTCCGCCAAATCCGAACATTTTAGTTGGGATTTAAAGAAATTCTTGTGTTGCTAAAAAATATTGTATTGGTGACACAAAAGAAGGTGATATTTGTGTTTTTGCACCACACTACACAAATTGGCTCCACAAAAAACAGCTATTTCAGTGGCACAATCGAATTTATTGGTATTCTATCGCACGAAGTATTTTAGCTTCATAGAAGTCTGTTAAAAAAAGGGGGCAAAAATCAATGTAGAAATTAAAAATCAAAATTTTTCCCATACCTATACAATATTATGTCCAGCCTTGTATTTAAAATGCTCAAAATAGATTCTCAGATACCTAGTAGACCATGGTAGAACTGTACCTGCCCTACCCTATCATCCTTATGTTATCTTCAAATAGATAATAGTGTTTGTTCTACGTACTGTAACAGTATAGCAGAAAATAAAAAAGCTTGGTGAAAGTACACCGAGAAAAGAACTTACTTTCACCTTGAGTTCTCCTGAAACGAGCCGAAAAGTACACATCTAGTATGGGGTAGAAGAAGCTAAGCTCAGATAGGGAGTCAGTTCAGTTTTCAGATCTATAAGATACTTGAGATGAGTTGAGGTATGTCCTATGTACCTATAACTTAGTAATTCCAGCAGGGAAAACAGCAGGAGGGAAACTATAGGTATTTACTTCAATGCAATCGACAATCGTAAAATGAAAGAAAAGAGGGAACAAGATGGAAAATTTTATGAGCTTTTCTCTACTTTCTTTGGTGCCTGGTTTTGTGCAGGTGCTCTGCTGATGGCTATCCACCGCCTCAAATCCATTGGCAAGGTCCGGATAATAAAATCTTAAGCAACGTTGACAATTTTCGGACAGTTTTGTCAAATTCGACCTTACGGTTGCATCCCTTTAAACCAGCTTCCTATCGCCAGGATGTTCACACTGCAACTTATCGATGCATCGCTTCAAATTCTGTTGGGTCCATTCGTTCCAGAGATGTTCAAGTTCGAGCTGGTAAATGATTTGCACTAATTTTTACACATTTTAATGTTAAATTATACAGATAAACAATAATTCGTCTGGGTGGATGATACTAGTGATAAAAGCGATCGTTAATAAATGCGGAAATTCGAATTTTAAAGAAAAATATTTTCAAGATCAGTTTGATTTTCACAATTGATGTACTAATTTCGTTGGAAAATTGAGCTTGCATGAAAACAATGATCTGATGTTCCTTTGTCTATAATTTTTCAGTTATCGCTCAGCAGTGGTCCGCGAAAGTTCGATCTTACCCTACATGGCCTTCACTGAATACAGCGGTACTTTTAAAATGTGAAATGGATCTTATTGGAGGGGGCAGAGATTTTATTGACGTAGCCGGCTGGAAAAGAGACGGAAAATGGATTACAAATCAGCAACATTATTTTGGAAGTGTTTCCGGTAGGTTATCAGTTGTTCCAGTGAGACCTTTTAAAGCAAAAATTTTATTAGTAATCTAGAACAAGGAGTGACATAATGTCTTTCAAAACACTACAAAGTGTACAAAGTAAAAAGAATAAAGAAATTCCCACATTCCCAGTTGTATTTAGGTATTTTAAGTTGATCTCCAGTATCTCCAGTATCTGTCTTGTCTTGTCCCCTTTAGTCTCTAAAGTGTAGTATATTGCATTTACCCACTATCAACTATAAAACTGGTCTTTCATCTTTAGTAGTGGAGTGGGTATTTGTTTTCGTTATATATGTTTGGCTGGTTGGTAAATAAAATGCTAAAGAAAAATTCTCATCTGGAATCCATCCATAGGGATGAGGGGGAAGGGAAGGCTACGAGACAGACAGACAGATTTAGATTCCCTGGATGCATTTTCCGCCCGAGTTGTTTCTGAGAAGGATTTAAGTTTACTTTGGTTTGGTTACCTTACGTAACATTCTATAAATTTTGTTTTCTGAATTTTATCTATAGCTTTTACAGATATATCCCTCCTTGTAGATATTTGCCTTAGCCGTAGGTATCCAAAAGAAAGAAAGGTAAAGGTTAGATGTTAGAGAATGGAGTAAAGTATTTGTAAAGTAGGTTGAAAGAATGATCTATTTTTTACCTCATATTATATGGATATTGTAGATTGTAGCTCCTAACCTCTCAAGTTGCTTTTATTCTATAAAAATATCGGTTACATCAAGAAGTTTCCCGTTTGTGGGGGAAAAGTGTTTGTAACACTATTTATAGGCCTATATAAAATAATGTGTTGTTTTTATAGTATTACTTATAGTGTTTGAAAATTCCCATGTATTTTTGTATGCATCATATAAGTGCCTAAGACCAGGTGCAGATATGGTATGCATAATATAATATTGTTCCCCATACTCCATACTAGTAGAAGATACTGGATGGTTTCTATATTTATGAAATGCTGGAGAACAAAGGCCTTAAGCTCTAGTCTCAGTCAGAAGGGAAAGTAATGTGGCAGTCACTAATGGTTGAAATTTATGGGTAAAGGGTGAAAGTGCAGGTGAGAGTACATGAGAGGATGGTCTTTTGCTCTTATTCTGTCGCTAGTGTTTTATTATGAGGCTAAGTAAGTGGAGTGGAGTAGAAGAGAAGAAGGTAAGAGTAGTAAGTACTCTTGTAATCTATTACAATGGTTGAAGCCTTTTTGGTTTAAAAGATGTTGCTTCCAGACAGATGATAGCTTCCAGCGTTCCAGTTTTAGATAGTTTCAAATTGTGCATTGTACAATACAGTAAGACCATTAGCATGGAATACATAGTCGAAGAACAAGACAAGGCAGACAGGTCAGAGGCAGAGCTGCAAATATAGCATACCTTAGGTACTTAGGTATTTTGGTACTACAGGTTTGGTTTAAATAGTAGTAAGGAAGGAGGACAAGCTAGACAATAATACCCAGCCATACCATACCAGACCAGGTCACAATAGAGTGACATGAGATTGCTACCTCGAAAAGTCAAGTGAAATGAAATGAAAGTGGTTCGGTCGGTTCCCCAGTAAATGGTAAAGGGTTTGCCATGTCAAAGCCATTTCGTACAGTTACAGTTCATCCAAGATCTGCAGTTGAGATTCTTTGCCTGGGAGCATTGTCTGTCATTGTGAAAAGCTTAAACTTATTCCCATGGTGGATATTCTTTCAGGAGAACATGAACAAGAGGACGGTCGTTTCCATTTGTTACCTAATGGGGATCTCATCATCGACTCTGTACAATCTGAAGACACTCAGTCTGTTATCACTTGTATTTCTCGTCACAAACTCACGGAGAAACAAACAACCAGCTCCTCATTTTCAATATCGTTGGCATCATCTTCAGGTATGTTTCTTATAATACAATTTATAGCAATTAGTCATTTTAACTTTACAAAACAAATAAATTATACCTATTAGGAATATTTTTAAAACAGCGAATATAAGGGGTATGAAAATACGGCATTTTATAAGGGGAAAGTAGGGGAAAGCTTAAATACTTGAGGAATCCCTCGTGTGTGTAACTTGTATTGTCTCATAATGTGTAAACTTTTAATTGCAAACAAATAGTTAAGGGCATTTTTCCTAAGAAAGTTGTTTCTTACTTCTATGTCCCCTAAGATACAAATCATACTGTAGCATACCACACAACTTGTAAAACGTGCAGGTGTGTCGTATGTATATGAATTGTCTGTGTATCTTTTCTGCTTTCTCCCACTTAACATATACTAATAGCTTATGCAAAATACAAGCAAAGGTTTATAGTATATACGAAGAATAGAGCTACCCACTAACATGAATTACTTATGCGTGTACCATCTGAAATCTCGAAGCGAAAAATCCAAGTTGGCAGACATGCGTTTTCTTCTTTACTGTAGTAGTAGTAGTACTATACTTATCGTTAGCTACACATTTTCAGTACTTATCATTTTATTCTATTGCAATGTCTCACGCAGTATGTAGGGACTACGTTCTAGTTGCCTCGTGGATATTACATAACATTACAGTATATTATTTCTGTATTGCCCCATTCTTGGTTTGTACGAGAGCGGAATGTTCCGAAAGGAGTTTGCCTTGTGCTCGCTCTCACGTTTTCATGCATTTTATGCATTGAATTGAATTTGATCTCTCGCCAGATTAGAGCCCATCAACTTTCAACGTTTCAACTCTGTTCTGTAGTGCTTGCTCGGCTTTTCGACACTCTCTTTCTCCTCTTCTCGGTATAAGTATTATGAAGTCTTACACTACAAGGCTACAGAAGAGATAGTTGTAATACATAATGCGTGTATAGTTACAGTGTTTCTTCACTGAACTGTAGCATACAATGCAGTCCACCTACTTACTACTTACCTTTTCCTCAACACATCCTTTTTACTGACGTTTCAAATTTTACTTGCCGTTCCTTACAGTTGAGTACGTCTTCCGACAGGGAAACTACTCAACTAACTTTGGAAAGGAGACTAATGGTACCGATGTGATACGAGCATGGTATGGCTTTAGTTTCTTTGTAGCCTTATGGTATCCTGGCTTGGACGAGAGCTTCTTTCTGAAGGTACACTTATTCTCTTCCTCAAACAACTCACTGATACTACGTACCGCTACCCTACATACGCTTTTTTCAGATCTTCCACCTTATTATAAATACCGTATTTTCTCAATAAGTTCACTAGAGGAACATTATAGTTATACCTTGACATACTCATATTCACTCCTTATCATTATATTGCAAATTTTCAGAAGCAATACTGCACTCTAAATGTCCTAAAGGAAAATTATACATTTGCAATGCTATATATGTACCAAACAATTTCTTCAAAATTACTTTTGCCACTTTGGGGGCTCAGGTATTTTAGAACATTCGATTTTAATTCTCTCCCCTTTAGTCCTTAGCCCTTTATCCAAATACTTCTCTACACCTAGGGTCGCAAAACTGTAAAAATAACCCACAACTATAGATACTTTTAATACTGATGAAAAATCATGCATGGATTTTGAATCTACAAGAGCACAAATTATTAAAAATTAAAAAAAAAAGATTAGTAATTCATTGGCGTATGGCATTGAATTGTACTTGCACTATGTCCCTGCTCTGATTTACCCGAAACATGGGAATTATCTGTATTTTGGATCATGCCCGTAATGAGTTATGGGAAGAAATACGGTACTACGAAAGTAGGTATTGGCAGACTTACACTAGCACACTTATCATCGTGGCATGGCCATGGCACTGTGCTGCTACTATGTTTTGTGTTAATACTTTACTCAACTCTGCATTACATTAGTGGGTCTTAACACTATAGACCCTATGATGTGATGCGAACAGAGGAGAACAGAACACCGATTCTCCATCTATAATCATGAATACAGCATTAGAATGAGGAAACGAATTTGGCAATAAATCAATACTTATCGCTCTGTAGCAGCCTGAAAAAACTGACACGGAGTTCCCTCATCAGTAGAAAACATCATGCAGCACAGCAAAAGCTCAGCAGTCAATACAGCACATCTTTGATACATTTTCCGTTATTATTAGGTAACTTACATACTTACAGTGATTGTCAATCTGTATCCTTATAGATACATCTTCTATTGCGATTTGCGAATTTCAAATACTGTATTTATTTTGAGTCAGCATCAGCAACAAAGATAATTAGAAAACATTAAAGCCTCTCCTCAATTCAGTGGAGAAAGTTAAGCTAAATAAATTGTTACTTACAGATAATACCTACAACCTACCTTAAATGTCGATTGTAGTGTAGTACTATACTGCATTTCTTGAGATAAGTAAGTAGTTATTCCAATTTCC
Organism: Tomocerus mixtus; assembly: GCA_034694165.1. Lineage (NCBI taxonomy): Eukaryota > Metazoa > Arthropoda > Collembola > Entomobryomorpha > Tomoceridae > Tomocerus > Tomocerus mixtus. The sequence goes on along the minus strand of JAQFYC010001000.1, from coordinate 24,572 downwards.
AATAATACTTAATTCGTTTAACGTAAGTATAAGTATAACTTAACTGAAGAGTTCAGCGTTCGGTAGGTCATAAAATAAAATTGGTTCAGACTTACGTTCAGATCAGAGTTCTAGAAAAATAAATGTTTTTACAAATGCAGAAGTAATATATTTTGAAGAGCTGTGTCTACAATTCCGAAGTTTATGTACGTTTACTTTAGAGTAGGATATGAATTGGTACGAACTGCGAAGTGTGAAGTTAGTGTTATGCAGATTGTTAGAAAAAAATAGTGTAGCTCAAGAGAAAGCACTTCTATAGATGGAGAAAGTGAATGGAAGGCGAGAAAGGGACAAAAAGAAAGTGAACAGACGAAACAAGACAATGGAAGACAAGACAAGACAGTGAATATCGGTTCTGTTCTTCTGTAGAGTAGAATAGTCGTGTTAGTGTTATTTTAGGGGCCGCGTGACTGCTGAGGTTGAACTGAAGACTTCTATTATACGTATAATACGCCCATGGCTCAATGCTTCCTCCGAATAAAAATGATATGACATGGCGATGACACCATATGACAAATGGATATCTGAGGATACACTTCATCATTCCATTCCGCTCGCTCTTCTCACGATTTCTCCTCTCTCCAGTTAGTTGGTTACTTTTACTTTACATTTGCATAAGACTACTACTCTACTACGTATGTACTATATATACTATATATAAATATATGCCAGGACAGTTCATAATACTTAATGTTACCTATGTATAAAGTATTTCTATATACAGATAGAAATTATTTTACATATATTTCATTCACTTCAGTGTAATAGATGGACCTCCAGATGTACATTTACACTTTGCTTTCACTCACATTACTGCATGTACATTTACTTTACAATGCATTGTCATAAACTACTCAGTAGGTATAAAGATAGTTGTTCGAAATTCGAAGGTAAAGTTTAGTTTGGTGTGCTGAATGCACAGATGATAGAATGGGAAATGGAAGGTAAGCAAGTAAGTAACTGGTTAGAATTTGGTTTACTTGCTTTAGTTTGACTTTGACTTTAGCTATTTCTTTCTGTACTGTAACTGTAACTATGGTACATAAAGAGAAAGCAGAGAGAGAACCAGAACGCTATTCAAAAAGCTTACTTTACCATTGAATGGTGTTAGTGTCTTTGTTTTGCTATTCCTACCGCCTGCCGAGAACTTGCTTTCACTTGGTTTTTGCTAGAAGCTCTGTTGTCTATTTGTGAATGAGCAAATGCAAACATAGAATATACTATTCTGTATAAATACCTATTTACCTACAAGTCCCCTGTAAGTAGAATAAATGTAGGGATCCACGTGCTAGTATGAACTGTGTTCTTTATGTAGTAGTAGCTATATACAATATGACTTATGTTTAGTAAGTGGGATTCCGTCACTCACTCAGTAAGTCCGTCAGTCAGCTAACACCTTTAACAGTGTTTACTATGTAGAGAGACAGACAAGTGAACTGAAGTCAGTTGTCAGTTTATATAATGCAAGCCAGGCCAGGCCAGACCAGGCCAAGACGAGTAGAGTAGTAGTAGCACCTCATCGATTCTCATCTGTCTGCCTTCTCTGATGTTGTAAGTATAAGACGTGTTACTCTCCTTAAGTGAAGTACGTAAGGAAAGAAAGGTAACATTAGCCTTTCTTTTCTTTTCATACATTAGTTGCCTTCACTCGATTTTTACTTTGGATGAGCTAGCATATTCTATTTTTCTAAAAGTATTATCATTGTCCCTATATTCCTGGAATTGAAGCAAGACAGAAATCCTAACCGCGGTAGCTTTTAGCTTCGTTCATGTAACAACGTAATGTTCACCACCTTCAACCATCAATCATATTATACCTAATACTTATGAAGCTAGTACCTGTAGTAAGCTACGTCTAAAAATGACAAATTTTAATTCTAATAGATAATTACATGCCTTTAAGCCAATAATAACTGTGTTTTGAAGGTTATTAGTTAAATAACTGAAAGAAAACGTGGTATTGTAAATTCATTGGGCTATGAATTGTGGGGGCTGAAAATTTGGGTACCCTATATATCAATCCTTAGCTTGAGGACACTATTGCAGGGTAAAAGGCTGATAGACGAATGAATGCAGGTAATAAAATGGGATGGATAACCCTTCCAGCTATTTTCAAGACCCCTGAGCAAACCATTTAAGACCGAATGCCAGAAACAATAGCGTATAATATTTGTTCTCCCAAGGTGATACGTCAGCACTAGCACTACATATAATTAACACTTACTGAAATTACTATCTGTATATCATTAATCCAACTGTTAATTTATCAGCGACATGGGTTAGTTGCGATCTACAACCATAAAATTATAAAAATATTTTGAGAATGTTTTTAAAACATTTGGCGTTTAAAGGTTTGACGGAAGGGTCTTGAGAAATGCTACTTTTCGTTTTAGTAAATACTACTTTCTATGTAAAACCTTCTTGAGTAGTAGGGCATCAACATTCAACATAATATTATATGTACTACTCATCCATATAGTTAAGGCACGTATACGAATAATGTAATACTATGCTTTCTCCTGTCTTGACTTTCTTTTCCGTGAATTTCCTTTATGTAACGTTCTTCCACCTTTCACCTTACCAAATCGCTCCCCTCGCCCTTTTTAAACACAATGGAATGGAATTTTGTACAAGGTTTACTATAACTATTACTATACATTGAGTCTAACTACCTACATATATTGTAACTGCTTGTCTTCTAATGCTTCCATATCCATCTATCTCAATCTTGTGTAAGTAGTGTGCATAGAGGACTGTAGTAAGTGTAAGTGTAGCATCAGAATAAGAGAAGGAAAGAGAAAGTCGTATGTAAGAATAAGAACCTCGTCGTATTGAAGGAAGAAAAAGAGAATGGTGAATAGTCTATGCACTTTTATTTTGTTGGATTCTATTGACAAGTTCTTTTATTTTCTTTTGAATTTGCAGACAAGGACGAAGAGGCTCTTGCCGGCAAAGAGCAAGGGCTAGGCTCCAGCCTTAGTACCGTAGGCAGAAGCAGAGCAGATGGGTCCAACATTCCGGAAAGCTTTCCAGGCCCCATTGTCGTCCGTGAGGGAGATCCAATTGTGTTGCATTGTTATCAACCGTCGTCTAGCCTTTCTTCAGCTTACAACCTTCCCAGGTTTGTTTCTTTTCCCAGGATTAGTATTATGTTTGTTCGTTTGCCTTTACTAATATGGGAGTTGGCCAAATTATATATGTTTCTGTCCTGTACTTCCTACTATTATAATAAACATTACTACCTATATACAATAAGCTTATGTAATACAAAATAAGTAAAATAGTACAAAGCGCAGCCCAATTTTAGGCATCACATCACCAGGAAATTGAACGAAGAAGGAAGTAGGTACACATCTGTGTGTATGCTATTATGTTGTAATGACATAAACCTACAACCTACTGCAGTAGTAAAAGTAGCATGTTACAAATACATAAAAACTGCATAATTAGCTTCGTATCTAGGCTTCATCTGGGAAATTAATAGAAGTTTCGTTAAAGTATGTCGTTGAAAATTGTACAGTTAATATATACTAACATGTAGTATACGGGTACAAGTAAAGGCGACGAAGGAAAAACTGGGTCGGTATACAATACATTTTTTGCAAAAATTACTTTACAGTAGCTTCTATTTTGTTTTATATTGACAGATTCGCAGCAATGTATTTCAGCGCAAACGAATTAAAATCGTTAATGACAAATTTAGAAAATGTAATCTTACTTTCCTTTAGCCATTTCAAAGTTTTCATAATTAACGTGAATTTTAATTAGTGGAAATATAACTTACAGGCAAATAAATGCTATTCCTAAAATAGTAACGTATAATTTGTGTAATTGTCAAAAATATGCGCAATAGTAAATAAATACTAGAAAGAAAATAAGCAAAATACTGTACTGTAATGGAACTATTTCGCTGGTAGTAAATAGGTCGTGGTTGTAGATAACATAGATATGGGTAGGTATACTCATCGTCAGCTTCATTTATATAATATTAAACATGTTTTTTGTATACGGAAAGATGAAAATGGAAGATTTTCTTTTATTATATTTTATCTTGGCATGAGTTGAAGAAGTAGAAAGAAGAGGAGAAAGTTGGGAAAGAAAGGAAAGTTGATAACAAAATACAATGAGAAACAGTAAAAGTGGCATTGCATTGTCAGAAGGATTCGACATGTTTTCCTCCGTTGGTGTAATAATGCTCCAGCTAGAATGTAGTTCATCGTGCGGTGAGACATAAAGTAAAATAGTGAAAAGAAATGTTTTCCTAAAGTATTCTGTAAACTCTTGCCCCTGTCATCGTAATAGACATACGACGTAATGAGCTGCAGTAGAGGAAATATTAAGGCAATGCTATTTGACTTATTTTTCCGCTTTCTTTGCACTATAAATATCTCATCGCAACAGTGAGAACGTACTATTTATGAACAGTAGTGAAAGTCTTAATGGTAAGTTAGGGAATGAGGGAAAGGACGAGTGTGTGTCCGATTGGCGGGAAAGGGGAAGCCAATTCCGGTTCTTTTATCTAACACACGTTTACTTTCATTTCCTCTCGTTTGGTTATCCTGTTTTGTGGTGGTGATTGTTTGGTTTGTGAGATTAGATGGGAAAAGTTGAGTGGGAGTTCCTGGATGGAGATCAGTTCTGTGGTTGTAGCAGTCAAGTCTTTCCGGGCGGTCGGGGGCTCATTAGTAGCCGAAAGGAGTATGAGATCACAAAGTGGTCACTACCGGTGTACCCTTGCCACACAACCGAAACAGAAGAGCTCTGCCGCAGCAACAGCCTCGATTTCCGCTCCCACTTCAAAGCAGATAGAGTTTGAAGTGAGAGTCACTGAGCCGCTAACCGTCAAGACATCCATTAATCAAGCTAAATCACCGCTGGAGTCTACGGCCGAAATTATGTGCACCGTCTCCTCTTCAAGCACACCGTCAATTATATGGCTTAAGGACACGACGCCAATTAACCCCGGTGGCCGAATCCGTTTTTTCTCCAGCAGTGTTCTTCAGGTACTTTGCTATACTTTCACACAAAAATAGCCTTTTTTGCAATATAGATAACCTTTAAAGATATAGATTCCTTTCATTGGTGAAAGCTATTAACTTTCTCTTCCATTCTATTTTATTTCAATTAAAAGTCTTTCAGGATACTTTCTTTCCAGAATTATCTGATTACAAAAAGTTATGCTGATTGAACATTGAACTGACATGGCCCTAGACCCCTAAAGCAAAGTCAGCACAAAACAAACTAAAACTTTTTGTTTCTTACGCAGATCTCACAGATACAACGGGACGACCAGGGGATGTACCAATGTGTAGCTAAAACTGAAATGGAGTCTGCCCAAGACGCAATTCGACTGGAACTGGCAGGTATGTTTATTTTATACGGGTGAAATGCGTCTGCTTTATTCAAAGTCAAGTTTAGCGTAATATTGAGACATATATTAGCTAACTTGAGACATGAATGCAGAACATTACTACTGAAGCATAATACTTATAATATAATATACATATTATTATCTCAATAATATATTATATATTACCTATATTAAGTTGCCTTTTAAGCGTATGGTTATGGTATTCTCAAACTTTATATAAAGAAGTTACGCATTGCTAACTTTTTCTCTTATCGTCATTTTCTTATTTACTTTCTCTTAACTTTGCTGTTCTACATACGATTATAGTGTAAGAGATACTGATAGGGGAGTGCTCCATTTTATGGGAGTCGGATTTCGTGTCCGTGTCTTTTGATCTTGACTACTAGAGTCAGACGAGTTCAATTCAGTTCAATTCTGTCAAGTTCTTTTCGTATCGTATACTATTCGAATACCATGCACTTAGACTTAAATAGGTACCTATCTTGTAACTTGTAAGTAAAGTAGAAGGGTGAAAGTCGTTGCATGATAGTGTGCTGTAAACTATGTCGTGGTCGTAGATGCTCAACCGAGACTGATTTATGGTTTCATCGAGCAAACTTTGGCTCCAGGACCATTCGTCTCACTTCGATGTGCATTCAGTGGTTGGCCTACTCCATCTGTTTCTTGGCTACTGGATGGTTGGCCTGTTCCTACAGCTCACGACTCCAGGTATGAACTCAACTTCTCAACTATTTTATAAAAATGCTTTCTTGTCCATTGGATTTTATTTGAATGTTTCCGAGTTAAAGTGCTGAATTATTTCTACCATGCAGTGTGATGCTACTGTAATAGTAGTTTATATTTACTACACACAGGCACAAGTATAATACTATGTACAGTTGGAAGAGTATACTTAAATGTGAAATGGAGGTTGTAAATAAATATGTATAGATATTTATAACAGAATCCCCTGACACATTTGCTCAGAGTGTGTAGTCTGTGGTCTAGGTACTATATTACTTACACGGTGTATTCTCTCGTTTATTTGTATGTTCACTTGGCTGATAATTCGAGAAGAATATTGATTGGCGATCATGTAACGTCCCATGGGCACTTGATCAGCTTCCTCAACATTAGCGAGACACGAGTCGAAGACGGTGGTCTCTACGGATGCAAGGCAGCAAACCGAGCAGGCTCCATTACTCATTCTGCCAGACTCAATATTTACGGTAAGCCTCATCCCACAAAGAGTAGAACACGCGTCAATTGACATACCAAAAGACATCCTTTACAGCACACACCTAAATAATATGTTCTTGTCGTTCCTTTAAGTCATGTTGGGGCTCGTGTAGCTTATTGTTATGTTATTTCGTGTAAGTACTACAAAACAGCAAATATCTAGGTATACTGCGATGTAAGCGATATCATAAATACAAACTTACTTACTCACTTCACTACATTCTAGATGCTTGACCTAGTTAACGATTATGTTTGTGTTTGTGTTTGTACTAGTAATACATAATGTGTGTGTTACATCTTACAGCATGTCAAACCACAAAGGTATCATAATTATTCTCGTCACCATCTCAATTTTGACAACTTTTTTCCAAAAAACTTTAGCTTAATATCACTTATACAAATTGTAGATTTACTGTGATTAATAATGGATTGGATATATCTACAGTATACTAATGTTAAAGTAATAAATGTAGATGATGATAAAAAATCGTTTCACGTTTAATGTAATACATTATGTTTTATATATTTATTAAAGGTGCTCCTTGGATTCGAGTTGTTCCACCTGTGGTAGCAATAAGCGGAGAATTTTTTATGTTAAGCTGCCCCATAGCTGGATGGCCGATTTCATTCACAGGAATCACTTGGGAGAAAGGCAAGCCATGTTTCTTCTTTTACAGAAAATAACTACTTTTGTCCATGCACAAACACATACCTAGATAAATAATACTTTTAACCTTCCTTCATCCTAGTAAATTCCTTTCCATATGAGAATTTTATGTTTTAGTTTAGTTGTCAGTCCAGACCAGGCCAGCCAAAGTAAACCCAAGTCTGTATGTTTAAGATGAGTAGAGTTAAGTTTAGTTAGGTTTTGGCGTGGACGCTACAGTTGAATAGATCCCTATAGACGTTGGATGTTTTACTGGCATGGAGAAGCATCACTTTTCTTATTGCAACGCTTTGGCAGAGTTGTTATGCTCTAGTCAAACATTATTAGTAGTAAAAGAAGGCAGTCTTTGACCTCACACCACAGAAATGCCAAACCACTTTTAAAAACAGGCTTAAAGATTAGATACTGAAGATGAGTAGTAGTATCTGTTCTGTTTTGTACAGGGTCGGAGAAAATGATTTTAAATTATAATTTTGTTTACTATTCAGTTTGCGTAGCTATAAATTTTTTTTCAGGATCGTCTTTCCTAGAGAATCATTTTGTGCACCTAACAAACTTTCACTCAAATTGGCTAGAAGTTAATTTACAAATAAAAAATTGCATTTATCTTTTAACCCTGAATAAATCAAAGGAGTTTTAAATTAAGAGTTTTCGATGCTCAAACATATTCTCAAAGAAAGGTCTATCAGTTTTATTATCCACAAATACTATATTATTATATATTATATATATTAGTAATTCCGGTTTTCTTAGGTTGTATTTGGAAATGCAGTAAGATAATTTAAATTTAATTTGTCGAAATGAGCTTTCAGCTTTGACCATTTCAACCTCAACCGATGTAAAGGTTAGTGAAAGCACAATGAAGTCAGAAAATTTACTAAATGACGATGATAGGGTCAAATCATGTTTTCTGACCCTGTAGTAAGTATTAGTAGGTATAGTGCAGCATTACGTACCTCTCCTTTTCCTATATTACTATTCCAGTACTTATTACGGAAGTTAAAGCTTAGCTAAGTGTACACTCTCTTCCTCACATCAAATATTAAAGACAATAAGAAAAGTTTACGAGGGAGCTTTTGGGTGCAGATGGGCAGAAGCTTCCTGCGAATCAACGACATCGAATAGCTACAAATGGGACTGTGGCTATTACTTTGGTGGATAAGTCTGATGCTGGAACATATTGGTGCTCTATAACGGACGCTCAGGGACGAAGTGCCAGAAGAGAAATTCAGGTCAATGTAGTGGGTAAGTCTTAAGTTCCCTGGCCTGGCATGACTTGGCCAGTCATTTCAAATCCTTGGTCTTTCTCATATAACTATAATATATTATTATGACCATTCATTTCATATTCCTACTAACTAACATATAAATACGATCTACTTTCCATATCTATTTACTTTACTTGTGTAAATACTTATGTATATGTATGTATATCTGTAGCAGTAACAAAATTCAGGTTACTTACACTTTCTCCAATGCAATGTTGAAGGTTGTACTTGTAATTCCGTTTACGTTTCATGCTAGAACCAGAACTAGTGTATTTAGGTACTTAATATAAACCGATGCATTCCAAACTAAGCCACCATGGACCTACAGAGTTTCAGACTTCAGACTTCAGACCAGACAGCTAAACTTGAGTGGCTGACTAGAAAACATGAAAGCTTACGATTAGTTAACCAATGTCTTACTACCTATTTACTAGTAGTGGCAGTACTAAAATCTTTAGAGCAGAGCAAAGCAAAGATATTATTATATTCTATGAAAGTATTTAGAAATTAAGCTATATTATTCAGGAGACGATTCTAACTGTGAAGAATAAACTAGTGCGAGCGAATTTCAATGTAAGTAATAAATGCTATTCTGCAATAAGGGCATTTGTGTCATAGGCAAACAATGCTACAAAACATTGGTACACCTTAGCTATTTAGATCTGTAAATGTAAGACATTGAAAATGAAAAGTCACTGTTAAACGCGACCTTAGGCAATTTTGCTCATTTTAATGATTTTAGTTATATAATTATTTAATTTTTCAAATATTGAGGCTTCCTTTGTTAAAAAAGCAAATATTAATATGGGTATCAGTTATTATGCAAGAATCTTACCAACTCATCTGTAAAACAATATCTATGAAAATTGATTTAATGCCTTTTCTGTTAAAAATGGAATATAAATCTAACTATCGAAATATGATAATTAAGTAATTGCTGAATTAACTGTTAAACGTTTACATACTGAATAGTAATTAAGTTGAAAATTTTTTGAAGTTTTACTTTCAATATGACTTGGCACCTATGTTAGTGGCACGGGCTGCCTATGGCGCATTTACTACTTATAGCGGATTACTGGATTCGTGTGCATAACTGTGTGTACGTGCTAATTCCAAAATACTAACAGTTTAGGATAGGAACACAGTTAAGCACTCATTTGGTGTTCTAGCTTAATCTCTTCGAGTAGTAATGTTTGTCTAGTAGTTAGTGAAGTAACTATTACATTACATAAGTACAGTACAAGTAGAGGGAAAGGGCAATAATATGCCCAGAAGTGTCTTGTCTATCTCTAACGAGGTTAATGATAGGATGATACAAGAATATCTGTAAGCTAGCTTTAATTGGCAGCCCCACTGAGAATCACGCCGTTTCCGGAAAAGAGTCGCGTTGTGGAAGGCGAGAGAGTGACGTTAGTGTGCGCCTTAAGTTCTGGAGATACGCCGCTCCAACTGCGATGGACAATGATGCCAAGGGAATTGCTGGAAGAGAGTGGAGGACTTCGAGTGACGAAAGCCGGTGGTTCTGGATCTGATTCCGATGACAATGAGCCAAGAATAGTTTTACCTGCACTATTCAACGTTGTGAATACAGACCCGTTTACGAGTCTCTTGAGCATTGGGAAAGTGACCGAAGGGCACACGGGGAAATATTTTTGCGACGCTTCCTCCGCCGCTGGCTCCGTCTCCCGAACTCATGACTTGACTGTTCTTGGTATGAAATGAATGAATGAAAAGACAAATCAAAATCAACGTCCATTCATCAAATTCTTTCCACCAACTAACCAACCAACCATCATTTTTATCACCAAAACTCCTTCCTTACCTTTGCCTATAGTTTAAATCAACCAAAAAGTAAAACTAATACGTTATCCCAAATTCTCACTTACTTTCTCAATCTTTGCTACGCTCTTTTCTTCTCTTTATTTGATATTCAGTTCCCCTCTTTGCTCTAAATCTCTTTCCTCGTACTCACTCTATCTCTACTTTCTAACTCTGATTTGATTCATGTGGAAATCAAGGCAACATCTCTGTAACCTACTTAATTTACATTACAATAATATAATCAATCACCTCTACTATATTAAATAAGCACTAACTAACTAACAATAAAGACTTTCATGTACATACATTATGTATATTATCGTACATACATTATGTAAATATTTCCTCTACCTAGTTAGTTTATAGTTTTTCTTTTATGGAATGAAGTTATTGTGAGTGGTCCGCGTGGTATTGGCCTTTGTGATGTATATTTATTCCTTGTTATTACTACTGTAGTAAGAGTAACCAAAAAAGTCAGGTGAACATATCTTGTCCTGATCTGATCTACATTTTAGTCTCAAAGCAAGCTCATCCATTTTAGTCTGCCTAAAAGCCAAGTGTAATACTTAAAGTGAAAGTATTAGAAAGTTTGCATTATGATTTGACATGACAGTGATGAGATGATGTAATGAATGCACATTTTCTAAAGTTCTTTGGGAATCGACGAGACACATCTTGGTTTAGCGGTGTGGTATGGGTTACCTTTAATTACCTAATTACTAGTTGATTTCTGTGTATGTACCTTAATAGTCTGAAGATACTATTATACCTTTCTCTATAGATTAGTTTGACTGTTCTACAGAAAGCTGCTGCTGCTGACTGAATTACTATACTTACCAAAGCTAATGAATTCTTATGTATTTAGTTGTTACTGGTCTGATATGATCTAGTATGATTATGGTTTGGGAATGAGTGAATGATGAATGTCTAATTATTATTCTATATATCTCTATCTCAGTGGGATTGTGATGGCTGTGATGTATTTGTATGTAACGTGTACGTACGTATGTATTTGTATGTTATTACTACTGTTTTGGTATTTGATCTGATCTAGTTGCTCCTAAGATAGAGCCGTTTACATTCCCGGAGGGTTTACAAGAAAAAATGAGGACTCGCTTATTGTGCGGGGTTTCAAAGGGCGATTTGCCTATTCATTTTACCTGGTTCAAAGACGAGGAGCCCCTTGTGCCAGTAGGAACTCAAAGCCAAAGCCAAGGCCAACAACAGTCACAACACACACAGTTCATCAATATCAACAATGCTCCTACAACATCTACTATTAGTTCTAATGCCTATGTGAATGCCAACGTCGAAATCTCACCCCTCGACGTGTATTCCACCATTCTTAAATTCCCTTCTTTGACAGCAGAGCATTCGGGGATTTACACTTGTCTTGTTTCTAACCTTGCTTCCCAAACTTCCTTCTCTGCCAAGCTTGTGGTTCAAGGTAAGAATTCCTTCAATTACACTACACTCTACCAACTACACTTCAATCCCCATTCCAAGCAAAGCACTATATACTTACTTGATACTAAAACAAAATTGAATTGAATTCCTCACTAGAGTCTCGCCAAACCAAACCAAGCAAACTCTTTTAAACTCACTCACTTAATATACCCCTTAAGCATAAATACATTCCAGTATAAGCAAATGGTACTTATATTTAATAAGAAACAGTTTAAAGTTTTCCCTAACTTTCACTTTCACTCTCACTTCAATATCCAGAATACAGCGTGACACATAACCATGTTCGCCCTTGGTTCTTATATTTCTTGTGGTACTGAACAGACGTAATAATTCTCAATCGTAGATAATATTGTTGCAAATTAATGTGAAAATTACTGTATTTACAAGTTTCTCTTATTTTCCCCTTTCACAATATCTCAAATATTTTTATTTTTTAGAATTTTAGTAGAATTTGTGATTTTTTCAATTTCAGGAAACGGTGAAAAAAGTTGGCATTTTTATTGTTTATTATAAAATAATGAAAAAAATCAATATTGAAAATACAATTTGCGAATTTTGGCCAGGCCTGGAAAAATCGAGAACTAAAGTAGTAATTTTGTAAATAGTTTTTTTTATCTCACACAACCTAAACATAACACTTGGAATATAAATTCGCAATAACATTGTGTACGATTGTGCTGCTCTATGTTTTATCTATTACCACTGAAAGTAATGGAACCAGAGAGTGAATTTTGTAATGTATCACTCTGTATGATAGAAATAAAAATTCAAGTTATTCTAGAATTTAACTAGTTTGTCATAACACAGTTAGCATTTCCATCACCAGCTCATTATTCCAGCACCGGAATTGAGTAAACGAGCAATTTTCCTCCTTTTAATTTTCCTCAACTCCTTTCCCTTGAAATGAAATTGTATTTGAAGGAAGATGATTTTTGAGCATCACTTTTGCTTTTTGAGGACGTGATGCAATTAGAAGATACACATGCCAACTGCATATACTATACTACTGCGTTGAGATGTTAACGACGTATGTACATAAAAACATAGACTTCACAGATGCGGAGGATTTTATATACTTAACTTCTTCTTTCGAACTACATACCTACATTACGTGTACACATTAAATACATTTTCGCCTTTCTGTCGGAACTCTGACTTTAATATGAACTATGAACTACTACTAATAGCAAAGCTCACAAGACAACAGAACAGAAACAGACAGAAAGAAAAAGACTGTAGAATATTGGCGAAGAATTTTCCCCTATTACTATACATTGAACCAAACGAGCAGAAAAGAAATCGTGAGGGAAAGTCCAACCCGGGACGACTACGTACTACGTATACTAGAAGGAAAAGCAACCCGACCTAATAACAAGTTTTTTTCTTGCATGTTTCTTTCTCTGTATTTTCTCTCTGCTACACTTTTCTGTATTCTGTACTATGGCCATGGCTCGTTCGTTGGATTTGGATCGTATGTATTGTATGGTACATTACGTATCTCTTTTTTGGAAACCTGCTGCTGGAACTTTTGAACGTGCATTTTTGAGAGTCTTTTCACTTTTGTACTATCTCTATATCTATCTAACTCTACTTCCTCCTTTAATGTATATCTTATTACTATATTACTATGTACTGTCGTCTTGCTTGACTTTTTTGAAGTGTGAGCTGTGAGCTGATATATAGCTGAGCTGTGAACGAAATCTTTTTGAGCGCTCTTCATTTTCATGTCATTTGAACATTGAATCTGACTTGATTGACTACTATGACTAAACATAAATGAACTGAACATGTTTTCTACATAATATGCAGTCCTTGAGCATCGTCACAATGTTTTTCTCGAAATTTTTTATTCTCTTTTTGCATTTTTCCACATGTTTCATGCCGTTGCCTTGCCCTGACCTTTATTAACTCTAGAATTCCTAAATCTTACCACCCAAACCGAAATTTTTGATGAATTACCCGTCTAACCCAACCCAGCCAACTACCAACTTTCCCGCATGAATTGTATGATATCTTAAGTAAGAATAATTTACAAAAAAAGACAAGGGTATGAATGGAATTTGCCTGACCTCATATACTTATAGGTTAGTTTACATGATAAAAAAGACAAGAGTGACCAAAAAAGTGGTGTAACTTTTAAAAATATTATGTCACAGTACAGTAAGCCTTTTCCTAATGTACAAGATATACTTTCTCCAGTTTTTGCTTTCACTATATTCGGGATATTTATTTGTCACTTAAATCTGTCGTGTTGTATTGTGTTTTCTTCTGCTGTGGCATTCTTTATTTGATAGTAAGTAAAAAAAACAAGCATTACTTTGGTTGAACTAGAAAGAAATCTTTATTTGTATTGTACGCACTCAGCTTACAAGTGTAACTACAGAGCACGCCAGAGAAAACTGGAACGTAACCAACAAACACCAACAAACCTTCACTTTCACTCTTGGCTTTTCAATTTCATAGTAAGGTATTAGGTGACTGTTTGTATGTTTGTGTCACTGAGTAAATGTTATACAAGAAAAGTTATGTCTTATGTTATGTTATGTTACGGTACTGTTGCAAAAGTAAAAGTTTGAATGGATATTGAAGATTTGCTTAGTTTCTACAGGAAAACTTAGAAAATAGCAAAATATCTTACTAAAGCAGGTGATGTATATAAAACCTTATGATATTTTCACAGTTGCTCCACGTTGGGTTCAAGAGCCTCGGGATCTCAATGTTTCTCGAGGCAGGGAAGCCCGATTTGATTGTATAGGATATGGTGTCCCATCCCCGTGGTTCTCTTGGTTCAAATCATCTGGTAATCATTACACAGTAGCTAAAAACTAATTAAACAAAGTTTAAACCTAATTACAAATCCCAAACTCGTTCTAAAAAATAATTACATAGTAAACAGATAAGATTCATTAACTTTTCTGTGCTTTCTCCAAGGCATATGTTCTCAATGGGGCAAATTATTACGTGTATCTTAGTGAAAGTTTTGAATAAGCAAGTCAACATAGTTTGGGTTTATTTTTAACATTTGGTTGTTTTTCCTAGAAATATATAATCACTATTTGCTCAGATTCATTTACGACGAGAAAGTAGGTGAAAGTAGATAAATATTATAAGACTTATACAGTTAAATATCTGGTTTCGTAGTAATTCGTCTAAAATTTGAATATAATTGTTCTTGGAGAAAGTCGGTGAAAGTTGATGAATATAAATTCATATACGTGGTTTGTTTGAGTTATTTTTAACTCGGTTTATTTTTCTTAGAAATTTGCCTAGTGTTAATAAAATATTTTTTGATACATTATCTACGTAGAGAAAGTTGGTGAAGGTTGATAAATAATATGATTGCACGCTGTAAATATATGCATACGTTTTGTATGTACATAATAGCTTTCGTCTGATTCCAGAATTTAGCTTCGATTATCTAGGATTTTTGTAGAATGATACATTTTAATCCAAAACTATACTAGGTGATGGCTTGGACATGAAATGGCGTCCTATAGAAACGATTTGGTCTTTGACGACGGCCCAGTCCCTCGTAAATGGCTCTCTGCTATTCCACAGCGTCCAGGAAGATAACGAAGGGCAGTATATGTGCAGTGTAAACAATAGTATCGGCTCTGGACTATCTAAAGTCGTTACTCTTCATGTCAATGGTAAGTTTTCTTGATATGGAGGGTCGTAACAAGCAATAACCGTGTTATGTTCATGGCTTACATTACATAAGAAAAGGGAAAGTGAAAATAACATGTGGACTGAAACGGTTATTATGTGTGAGAAGTGATTCCGTAACTAATCTGAACCTAGTCGAGTGTAGACTATTGCCAGCAGTTATTCCTTCTAATGTGTTCCTCTGTGTGCAACATCTAATTTCAACTTTCAGTTCCTCCATATTTCGTGGGAACGGGAAGCCAGACGGTGAGTCTCACCCAGGGAAAGGCCCACGAGATCAGTTGCGAGGCCGTGTCTTCTGCTCCACTAACAGTCACCTGGACAAAAAGCGCTACCGTGTTTGTCAACGTTCCTGCCAACAGGTAGCTAAAGCAAGGACATTTATATAATGCAGCGTAGGTACTTATAATAGCTTATGAATCCGAATCTTCCTCCCGGGAGAAACATCTGTGCCCCAACATTATATTATTGAGATGCATGGATGCGCTCTGAGTGTACTGTTAAATGTAGTTCACCAGAAATCCATATTAAATTGACTAGCGAACCTCGCCGCCTACTTTTACCTAATAATAGGATACAACAATAGAATTACTGATGTTATGTTACAGGTGAGTTAATCACAGCACTAGTAGATGTTTTACCGAGTCTTTATAAATCTGGATTACTTCGAATTTTATGGTATTTTTTCACAAAATGTTGTGAACTATGTGAATTATGGTGTGAATATCTCATTTCGTGAAAATTCAGAACTTTTCAAACTTGACATTTTAGAAACCTTGGAGAATTCTATTAAAATTATGACCTAAAACTAACGAATGAAAAATTGCACCTGCAACCTAGGAATTACTAACAAAGTCAATTACATATAATCCCTGTAACGCTGAAACTATTTTAGGATTTCTTATAGATATCTATGTAGTACGAGTATATGTTCTATTTATTTACCTTACATATATGACTTAAGATGCGACAAAGATAGAATTCAGTGTGAGTATTTTCACTTTTCCACTTTCTCAGCTTTCACCCGTGAGAAAATGGATATATAGTAGTATAATATGTTTATTACTCCAATAGTACTATATATAGGTACATGCCGCCTTCTAGGAAACTCAATAGGTGTTTACAATGCTTTCCTCATGATTGCTTTTTCCACCCATTTGACACGATGAAATGAGAATGAGACTATAGCGGACCACCACCATAGCGACTTGACACTCAATTCCACGAATTGCCTTCTTCTTCAGAATATTCCTTTCAGGTGTAGAGTGTGATAATGCATTTGAGAACTTCAATATGTGGGTTATTGTTAGCTAATACTAATCCTATTCGAAAAATAGGCAAGACCCATATTGAAATTATTTGGGGCGGTTTCGTTCCTTTCTCCATGATGTAATAATGACAATGATGAACTCCTTAAAGACATTTTTTACCATTGGGTTACCGTGTAGGAGAAAATTCATGTGCAAAATTCGTCGTCATTATTTTTATAGTTTAAGCACTTTCAATTTTAAATACGAAACAATTTGCTTTCTCTTTTTACATAAAAGCACAATTTAAAACTCACTTTCTGATTGAACAATATTTCCTTTTCTTTCTCATGAAACCTTATTTCGGGAAAGTTTTGTACATTTGAAAGCTAACTTAATATTTAAATACATTACTGTAATTCATATAATTATTTATTTGTAATATTTTCATGAATTAACGTTAGTTTAGGCATGCATACACTTTCAGGCCAGTTGTATAGTCAGAAATCAATATTACTACAAGTAAACATTTGAAAAAATAGGTCAATCAGATTTATAGGTAGTAGTTTTTACGATTAACGCACCCAACACATGTAATGCCAATTTGTTTACGTTTGTAGAATTCATTCTTCCCTTGTTGTTGACGGAAGGAAGACTCGGGCTACTTTAATGATGAAAGATATACGGAGCGATGACAGTGGACTATATCAATGTTCAGCGTCAAATTCCTTGGGGAAAGTCACACGCACTTATCGTCTCGTCGTGGAAGGTATGTAAAAGTGTATAGCTAGTAGTAAGTGTTTTGGGGACAGGAGCAATATTACACTAGAAAATAAAAAAATATTTGCTCAAGTTACGCACACACAATATTTGACTTATTTTCGACGTATCTATACCAGTGTAAGTACATTACCTACCAACACAGTAGATAGCTGTACAATAACATTACAATGAGAATGAGACGATCTATCTGGGGATCTATCTTTAGCAATAGAATAGGATACAAGGAAAGATATAGTGACAGTAGGCGAAGAGAATTTTATATTGTAACAGTGCACAGGGACATAAAAATGTTATTACCTTTCCTGAAGTATAATATTATAGAAAACAAGGCGCACGTCCTGGCCTTGTCTTTCGTAATCAGTGTCATTCCTACGAAAATAAAAAAGAACAAGAGTATTAACATATGGAATGACGTGGTTGGGGAATTATGAAATCTTCACTCTGTGTATTGTACTACTTATCATCTACTATGTTACAAAGAAATTGAGTAATCCTAAGACATAGGAACTTTGGGATAATATTTGTTTTAAAAGAATGAAAAGAAAGTCAAAAGCTGCTTTGTCATCTCTAACGTATCTAAATTAAGAAAATACAAGTATATTATAAAATAAGTCTTAAAAAATATATGAGGAAAATGAGAAACTAATTAAATATATTTTCATATTAACATTTGTAGAATAATAATTGCGTTTCTTCATGATGTTTTGTAGAAAGATTAAAGTTTTGAAAATCCCAAATGTTTTTTGTTTTTAACAGAACAACCAAATGCTCCGGGGAACCTGAGATTATTGGGATCAGTAGAATCTGGGCGAGTTTTCCTGGAGTGGGATCGTCCGATAGAACCACCACCTGGAGCACCCGGACTTACTCATTCCTCTCCGCCAATTCTGCTGTATGTCATTGACTTTGCACTATCTGGTGACAAAATTCCCATGTACAATGTGAATGAGCATTCGAATTTTAACGGGAATTTGAACACGAACCGAGTGGAAGTGTCTGGGGATAGAACGTCTGCTAAAGTGGAGAACTTGAGTCCCGCCTCTGTCTATTCGTTTCGAGTTAGAGCTATTAACGCAGCGGGTAGTGGACCACCTTCGGAGGAGCTGATTGTCAGGACTGCCAATGTACCACCTTCTAGCCCACCGAATAATGTACAAATATATTCAGTGTTTCATCTTTACTATTTATTATATTTTCTCTATAGTGTTTTATGCGCTATATTGTGGTTGAATTTTTCATTGTTCGACTTGTACTTCATTATACAAACTGTAGTGTGGTCTGGTCTCTTTATTATTTTTCTGAACATTTTCTCGCTCTTTACTTTTACGTTCACTTTATCCACACATTTTATTTTACAGCCCAATTTTAAGATAAATTACATTTCTTTCTTTTTGCATGTATGGTTCATTAGGTTCGAGCTCTTTCTGTGTCCTCGAGAGCAATTTTGATCTCATGGAGTCCCGTCCCCGCTGAGATGTCATTTGGCAAGATTCTGGCTTATCGAATCCTCATTCGGACCAATATGTATGTTAACAATGAAATAACTTTTGCAATCTTGCATAAAATTTAAAATATTAAAAGTTTCTACAGTACAGTGCATTATCGCGAAGAATGTAGATAACGGTCACAGAATTCAAAAGACTTGGCAGCTCGAGCTTGGTTGGAGGAAATTATTTTTCATTGTTTGTTTTAATTGTAGGTCTGAAGGAAGACGAGAGACTATTCTTGTCCCAGTTGCAATGGCTTTCACTCAACACCAAAGAAATGGAGCGAATGGAAATGCAGAGGGGGGTTTCAACTCAATGTCTCCCCAGTGCTGTCAATACATTGTTCATGGGTTGAATCCTTACACAAATTATGACATAAGAGTTGGAGCCATGAATATTGCCGGTACAGGACCAAGTTCATCTTCTGTCCCAATAAGAACTACGGAAGAAGGTTTGTATTATTGTGTTTGTTGTTGCGTAATATGGAGTTTGCCTATTTTCATATTCTTTTGTGATGTAAAGCAGGCATTGAACTATATGAGTGAAAATGCACCATAGGAAACAATATTCATGATCCTTTATGAATTTCAGCACCGCAAACCGCCCCAAGGAACCCACAATGTGTTCCCCTCACTTCACATAGTTTGCAGTTAAGCTGGATTCACCCGATTACACCAAATGGAGCTATTACTTCATATAAATTGTACTTCTACCCTTTGAACAGCAATAGCCAAAGTAATTCAGAGATATTTAACCAATTAATCTTTCTGCCCTTATTTTTTGTAACTATTTCTGCACAAAAAGGATTCTTTTTTTGTTTTTAAAGATTTTTTTGATAAAAAATTGTATCATGTTATTTTTGTGTAATAGGGTCAGGAGAAACTCACCGTACGTCAGGGCAGACATCAGTCATCGGCGGCCTCTCTCCAAACACTAACTACAGTTTTCAAATCACAGCCGTAAATATTGCAGGGGAAGGTCGACAGTGGTTGAGTATTTTCTGCAAAACCTCTGAAGACGGTATGAAAACAAAGCTGAGCGTATTTTTCAAGCTTTTCTTATTTATCTCTATCTAGGATTAGCTATGCATAGCACAGAACACCGTTGGAAAACAATTTACCTATCTGCAGACATTCATAGAGAAAATGCTTTGACTCACTCGTGCTTTGTAGCACGGTGACAATATACAGTGCCAACTAAGTATTACACACAATAACAATGGTAAATGTGTCCAGCTCAGCTTTTGATTATTTTTGCAGTGCCTACACCACCAGTCAACTTAATAGGCTTTGCCAGCAGTGAAAGGTCCATTTATCTTAGTTGGACTCACCCCAGGAAGCCCAACGGAATTCTTAGTCATCATACCATTTATTTCAGGTGACTTTTACTTTTTTTAAATATTAAAGTGAAAGCGCATTTCTTAGAAATCCTCCTACTAGTATGTGTAGTATACATCTATACGATTTTTGGTTTGAGTTTGATTTACGTACATAACTCATTGAATGCCTTACATTCCTTTTTCTTAGCACAGAAGGATATTTTCTTCCTTCTATGGTATTATTGTGTTAAAAATATCATCATGTTATGTAGTAGTGCAGTATCACTATCTAAGCAATGCCATTTGAGTATGCGATTAATTTTTCAGGAGAAAGGAAGAGAAAGGCTCGTAAAAATAAATCTCCAAGTCGTTACTTTAGTTTTCCTTCTCGCTTTACATTAATCATGGGAAATTTATCAAAATATTGTGGTAAAAACAGGGTTACAGGGAAATCATCCGAATCTTACGAGATCAAGAGAACAGTGGGAGCTGCCGCGGATACGTATGAAGAAACAGGCTTGGATCTCGCACAGCAAAAGTATATTTTTTGGGCCACGTCCTCTAATCGAATGGGGGAGAGTGGAAATTCAAACCAACTGGTGTTTAGTCCTCCACCTTCAGGTAATGTTCACTTTGGCCTTTCCTTTGCATTTACTTATACGGCAAAGAGTGAAATTACTTTTGCTTTACATCCCGTTATTTGGCTATCAAGCCTTTACATTTACAACTTAACTGTCCTGTCTCATTTTCCTGGTATGGTGGAACAAATGAAATAAAATGAAGGTATAAGCCATGATACACAGGCACAACTACAATACAATGCAGGTTTAGATTATAATGTAACCTTTAACAATACAGTGCATTCTGCTTACACGGAATTTTTCAGTACAATGCTAAATGTTCTCCTATTAGATGCTCATTCCTTATTTCCATGAACATGTGAGTAAACCAGCTTAAATGTGTATCCAGTACACGCATAAAACATTATTTTTTACTGATAAATATTAGAACAAGTAAAAGCTATGGTACAAATCAGTGTACTGCTAACAAATATTTCATATCCCTATTTGCAACTCGTTTCTTAATCAAAATTCCTTATACCAAGAGTCCTTTTTTGGCAGAACACACTGTGTGAGTGTACTGCATGTAGTTTAGATGTTTCCTAAGGCTATATAATGTTGTTAAAATTTTGTGTCGTGACGAAAGGTGTAACTTTTTCATGGTAATCTAGGAAGTGCATCTTTTTAGTACTCATTGAAAGTAAAGGACTGTTAGAAGCGGGTGTAAAAGCAAAAGTTCCTAGTTGCTACTATGCACGTAGGAAACTCATTAGTTTTCTTGTCTGTGGCTCTTCTGTATTGCAGTGCAAGGCAAAGTAAGTACCATATACTTTTAGGGGAAAGCAAAGACGAAGAAAGCGAATTCATTTATTAAAGTTGAACAGAACCCTATAAACTATATAGCTCTGTGTTTAAGCAATATAAATATATAGATAGTTCATTTCGCATTATATTGTAAACATTATGCCGAAAATTGGAAAGAAAGTTCAGCCATGGACTGTTACTGTAAGGTAAATATTCATAAAAGCAGGTTCGTGCTCCTGTATTGGAGTCGTAGTGGGAAGTGAAAGTACTCAAGACTCAAGGTAGTAGTAGTATTTGTGAGAATTTTTAGCTGGTTTAGCTTTATGGTACAACAATGTTCGTTTTATCTGTTCGAGGGGAGGGGACACGTCAGAAGGGAAGTGGAGGGCAGTAGAAATACAAAATAATATATGTAAGTGTGAAATAAGTAGGTATTCAAAGTTCAGATTAGAGGACAGGGAAAGGGAAAGTGAGAAATGAAAGGCTCATAAATCCCATAATAAGTTTCTAAGCTAAACTTTTGAGCAAGTGTTGTTTTCATGAGTCGTGAGAGCCCATAAATTTTCCAGTTTACCTAGCTTTAGCATTATCATGCAAACTCAACTCTAAAGTATATGTAGGAAGAAGAATGCTAGAGCCTTATTCTTGGCTTATATAATATGTAAAATGTTGACGGGATGTTCGTTTGTTAGTATTAGCGTTCCTAGGTAGGTACTTAAAGGTTACTTGTACTTTTAAATAGTAAATACCTATGCTATAGAGGAGTAAACTCAGCACAACCCTTGTTGGGCTGGATTTTGGGTGAGAATGTCTGCGTATCGAGCCCAGGTTGGGGTTTATAGAAATTGGTAAATATTAAACTATTTACTATGTCTGATTTCAGTTTAATTAAGTAAATTCGTAAAATACCTATTTACCTAGTTATTGCTACAGAAGCAAGTACAGGAAGAATTGAGGAAGAAGCACATCTACAAATATTAATTACTTTTAATTCAATAGATTATTAGTTCTTCATAAATGGTGGTTAAACATAATTTTTCATAAATTATTTTTCGAATCAAATTGGTTAAAAAATTTATGTAGGCGGGGCTTTGATAAATTAAGACTAGAGGTTAAATTGGGTTCAGAAAATATGGCTACACGGTATGGGAAAAATGAAGTTTGTCGTATTACAATGAAAATAAAACAGTAAGTACATGCATACGGTTATAATTGTGATACAATAGCTTGTTTACCAATTTTCGAGACAAATTGGGTCAAAAACTTTGAGATTTGGCTATAGTAGGTAGGTCTGTTATTTGGTTTGGGTTGTGTTAGGCTACGGGTCAGGTTTCCCCCGGTTGGGTAGAGTTTGAGCGTCTGCTCTGAAATGCGAGATATATTTACATGTGCTATATTATTTGTGTTGCTTTAGCTTGAATTGTAGCTATCTATCTTAAATACGATCAACTATATTATTTGGTGTGTGCACAGTAAAGTAAAGAGAGATGTCTTGTTAGAGGTAAAGCTTAAAACCTTAAAGAAGAAGGAAGCGATGGAATGCAAATGAAAGTAGGACATATTGTTCCTTTCACAGTTTTCTTCCTTAAAGGTTTATATAACTGTTAACAGAAATATTGTAGCATAGCGCATAGGAAAGTGTAAGTCAAGATGAGCAACTGAGGTGCTTAGAAAAAAGACAGGAGCACAAAGGAAATGAAGATCTATGCACTTTTATGTTAGATCTTAGTCTCTCATTTATTTCCCTTGGTGGACTGGAATCCTTCTATATATTTACAGTAGGTAACATAGATCCTCCGACCTCCTATAATATAAATCTAGTCTCTTCTATTTTTGCACATGAATGAGTAGCTACTGTAACTAGACTAGGATTTAGATTTCTTTCATAATAAATTACCTTGCTTAATCCAAACATCCTATAAAATTCTATTTAACTGTTGACAGTGACTTTCTATCTTTTATGATGTTACTTTACTTATTTAGGGAAGAGAAAGTTTGAAAATTCTGCTCCCAATATATGAACAGTGAAGATGATAATGTAATTCTGTATAGATATTAAGTTTCTTCTAATCTAATCCAATGTTTGAACATTTTTTTTTCTCTTTGCAGTGGAGTCAAGACTCATTGGACAGCCCAGAACTGTAGAGGCTCACCAAGGGACTCCGCTAAGTCTCCAATGTAAAATTGTTGGCTCCCCATCTTCATCTAGTACAAATGGAGGACTTTTATCTGATTCGGCTGTGGGATGGAGTTTCAATGGGAAACGTGTAGCTCTCGGCGGAAACATGTACATGAAACCTGGACATGGAGAGCTCTTCTTTTTTTCACTGAGAAAGTCAGACGAGGGAAATTACACATGCCAGTCCAAGAACAAGAAACCAATCAACGGGATGGATCTTCAGTTAACTTACAAACTTCAAGTAAAAGGTAAAGCCAACGCCAAACCCAGCCAGAATCAGCCAACACGTTGATCTAACATAACACACTTACCAATTCTACTAACTGAAATGAAATGCGTGTTTTATTTTAGAATCTAATGTTAGTACATATATACAAAAGAACATTCAAGGTAGATACGTAGTAGATAGTAGATAGTACTTTTCTCAAACTGAAGTTTAGTTGAGCCAAGTCAGAGCAAGATAGACAGATCGTGCAGACGGGACGAAATGTATGTATGTACATGCATTACGTATCAACGTTTCTGTATTTCTTGAAAAAAATCAAGTTTTCTATGCCATGTGTACAGGATTGTCCGTAACCCTATATTCACTTTTGTTCACTGTAATTGAGCGAACCTTGCGAACACTCAATCTCTTCAATAGCTCCTTCTTCTCGTAGCCTTTTCCTATCTGTACT